>APFE030148488.1:3583-41314 GCA_000404065.3 Pinus taeda
TCATTATGGTTCCACTCACGTGTCTTCTGATGATATTTGAGTTATATCTTGTCTGACCGATATATAATTTCATGTACTGGATTTTACGCTTGTGTTGGATTGTTCTTTGTTTGTGCAGGTGTCCGTACATGGAGCATAAGGATAGTGACCAGCCAAAGCTAAAGGACGGGAGCGGCGTTTCTTCTACAACAAATAGCGTTGGATTCCAGGTAGCTCATTCTGATCGATCTTTAAATTATGCAATTAGGAATCTGCGTGTAGCATGTGTGATTGTTGCTAGACCTGTGTTGGGCTAGTGGGATCGCCTCTGTCCGGAGAGGGGATTTACCAGTTCAACAGTACCCATGGTATTATTGTCCGTGGTATTGCATGTAATGGAGCCTATGAAAGGTTGGGAATAATTCATTGTAATGTAGGTCTGGAGGTGAGCGGTGAAGGCTCACTTGGCCAGATTGGCCAAGGTTTTGGCCAATGCTAATGAGATCTCATTAGGTTGGGTTTTTCCCCGGTTTTGGGGGTTTCCTTGATAAATATTATGTGTATAATATTTATGTGTATTTTGCCAGTTATTTTATTATTCTTCTCGATAAATCTCGGTAAATCTCAATAATAATTTATCTCTTTGCCGTAAATTTCTTAACAACTGGTATCAGAGCTAAGTTGGCTTCAGAAGGACGTTTTTTGTTGCCAAGGGTTTGTATTGGCCTGGTAGATAAAGAGATAATTGAGTTTTTCTTGCAGATGTAGATCAAAAGCGATAGATTGTGAAGCAAAGCTACACACTATTGGGTCATGAGAGATTTAGTGGATGAGGAGGATAAGTGCACGTGGATTAATTATTTGAGTGAACCATGTACCTGGAAATAACGCCTAGATAACTAGTAGTTAGAGCGGCTGGTGACTCATGTAATCTGGTAGGTAGGTTCTTTTTATATGGAAATTGGTGTCATATATACAAAGACGACAACAAGGGTAAACAAAAAAAAAATTATTATAATGGAGTGAAATTTTTAATTTGCATGTAAATGGGCATACTGCTATAAGACTTAGTAAGGCATGTGTACTCCTGGGTAAATACCGGTAAAGTTTAGGTTAGACCTAGGTAATAGGGGGATGTCAGGGTAACAAATCCCAAGTAAAAACTTTGAAGCGGGTAAGGGCTAGAGTGAGCAGGATTGTCTCACTTAGCAGGTTTTGGCTCGATTTAGTCAAGGAACCCCAACTCAAGTTTAAGGGGGGAATTGTTAGGTAAATTAACTCGGGGTTTGAGTCAAGGTTGACCTCGTTAAATAGTAGTGGTTTTGGGCACATGGTATAGTGTATCCATGGTATTATTGTCCGTGGTATTGCATGTAATGGAGCCTATAAAAGGTTGGGAATAATTCTTTGTAATGTAGGCTTGGAGGTGAGCGGTGAAGGCTCACTTGGCCAGATTGGCCAAGGTTTTGGCCAATGCTAATGAGATCTCATTAGGTTGGGTTTTTCCCCGGTTTTGGGGTTTTCCTAGATAAATATTATGTGTATAATATTTATGTGTATTGTTGCCAGTTATTTCATTATTCCACTTTGTAAATCTCTGTAAATCTCAGTAATAATTTATCTCTCTGCTGTAAATTTCTTAACAAAAATCTGTGAGCTCTGACAATTTCTCTTGGTGTAGAGAGACAATGGGCATTTCAGGGCTAGAAAAATGACTAAGCTTTCTTGTGGCCCCCTAAGGAAAGAAAACAACAAGTGGGAGAATGTTGGGTTGTGTTATATTCTTTCCACGACTAGCCCACGTAGGGGGGGGGGGTTAGAGGGGGGGCGGAGCCCCCCCCTCTGTTGCACCGATTGTGTAGCGGGGGGTCATAGGGGGTTTGAAGCATACCCATAACCCCACTTTATGGGGTCCGGGGCAGCACCTCGAAAAATTTTGGTTTTGGACCCTATGTTAGGTTGGGTGGACCCATCTATGGTTTTGTGCATGAATTTCGCACATGTTTTTTTGGACGCGATGGTTTTCGGTCCATGGTATTGGATGTAATGGTTTTCGGTCCATGGTATTGGATGCTTCGGCATGTATAAATATGTATTATAACATTGAAAGGAACATAATAAAAAATCATGCCGATAGTCCCAGTTTTGGGATCCAGGGGAAATCTCTGTGTATATGTGTTTTATGTGTTATGCTCTCGCATTGTTTATTTTATGTGTTTTAGAATTCGTATGCAGGTAATTTCTGTATGGGGTTAAAACCTACATAAACAATACTCTGGTCTTTCTGCTAAACAACTCCAAGAGATGATGAAATATGAAGTGTAATAGCCAAAAGATGATTAGCAAATGAGTCCATCCTCCTTTTATAATGGAGTTGTCTTTAGTGTGACTTTTTGGACTTTTCGATGCCAGAATCCGGTGGAAATATTTGAGGTGAAATCTTGATTTGTGTTATTTAAACTAGTTTTTTAATTGTATATATGGATTCAACACCCTAGAAAACCCCTAGGGCACTTCGATTGCATAGGATTACCCATCAAGCTTGTGATTTCAATAAATTCCTGTCGGATTTTAGAGAAATTACATCGGAAAAACCCACCGTAAAAACTTTCAAAAAGTCACACTAAAGACAACTCCTTTTATAATTTCTTCCCATACTCCTAGACTCCCTTTTTAATTATTATTTTATTGGTGGGGGCCATTTTCCACTAAGTGACTTTTTCCTCCATTTTAATAAAATAATCATTTGCCGCCAAATCTCCAATAAAATAATACTTGCCACGTTTCTCCAAAATAATATTTGCCCCTTTTACTTAATATTACCAAAATTTGGCAAAATTCCCATACTCACAAAATTGGGGATATTACATAAACTAGTAGATTGAAGACAAGAAACAAATTGTGATGCTAGGTAATGCATAGACATACCTTCCTTGAAAGATTTAAGCTCCCACCTTGTCCTCCAGGAGTAGGAAAACACTTGGAAGCCTTCCGCTTTTCCTCAAACAATGCTTAAAATTCGCCATCTTGAGATAACACCCATATATTTATAAAGAGGCTAAAATGTGAGGGGATCGAACAGGTGGGAGAGAAATGCTGAATGTGAAAAAACCAGAGAAGGACAAGTGTGTGTCATGACACACATGTTAACAGAGTCATTAAAAACCCAAATTGTGTACTCCTGGGTGCGATGTGCCTTGCTTATGTTAGGGTCACTGTTCTCCGGAATCAATCCTCCTTGGGATAGTGAAGCCATAACAAATTGTGATGGGCATAAGCAGTAAACAAAGGGAATGTTGTACTAAGATCCCTCTACCACCAAATGCCCACATTTAAAGTGATATGTCGAGGGTAGGTGAGTGTGAGCACGAAGACGGTGAGGACACCATGCATGGATGGGATCGGGACAGGTAGAGAGCTTGGCTCTCATTGCCATCCCTGCCTTTTCCTTCACCATCCTAGTTGTGAGCATACCAACCCAAGAGCCTTAATATGAATCCCATGGGAGAGAATCATTAAAATCTTATAACCACATCTAATCAATCATTATACTCTTACTTCCCATAAAGTCTAATTTGAGGGTTTGGAATTTATCCATAATGTGGATGTGGCCAAGCTAGGCCATGTAGAGTTTAGATTTATATTTATTAGTAGTGGGTTGTGGAAGAAGAAGAATGCTAATGACTTGACCCACAGGGACAGTGGGGTGCTCAAGTATTGAAGATGTTTTTGGGATGACCCATATTGTGAGAAATAGAATGGAGGTTTGGAGGAGAAATTTCAGAAATATATTCTTTTGAAAGTTTTTTTATTTTTATTTTTATTTTTCTAGTATTTTTATGTTGCTTTTTAGTTACATATTCTAAAATTAGTGGCGCTGAATTATAATTAGAGTTATATCAAGATTTTGGGTTGTTGTTTTTTGTTTTTAACATAGTGAAAAAAATCAAATCAGTGGTGGAGACAACCATTCATGATAAATTTCATTATCATCCTTGGTATAATTTTTGATCAATTTCATTTTATCAAAATCCTTTGTAATTTTTGATAAATTTCATTTTATATGTGCTTGGAAATTTCACAGTTATTCATGTTGATAATATTTTTCTGGAATAGAACTGTGTAGAGGATTAGTCCATCCAATATTTCGAGTGGACACTCCACCCATCCAAAGTAGAAAGCTAAACTTGATATTATTTTTTGATAAATCCACAATTATTCATGTTGATAATATTTTTCCAAAATAAAACTATGTTATTCTGAAAAATATATTAACAACTTCATTATATTATCATACTTGGTATCATTTAATAAAATTTATTATAATTGTATTATATTATATATTTAAATAAATTCATGATTTTTATTAAAATTTATAGTTATTATATATTTTTTTAATAATTTTTTAATTATAATTTATTATTTTTCAGTATTATGAATTATTTTGCATTTAGTTAATTTAACAATTTAACTCAAATTGATAGTTATTTATTTGGGTTTAATTCGTTTAAAATAAATGATAAAAAGATATATATTTCAAATTTGTTTTTCAACTTATTTATTACTCAGCTTTTATATTCTTCCATGAAAGAAGCTATTATCTAGATTTTGATTTTGATAATAGAGATGTGATGAATAAAATAGTGAAATCACTATGTATAGATCTCTGTGAGGAATAAAATAGTGAAATTACTATGTCCAGATAAAGTCAGACAGAGACTATAGCTGAATTTAAGGTCGAGCATGGCTATGAATTTTTTTTCACATTTGTAAATGGTGCCCAAATAGCTTAAGGAGAGAATTTCTACAATATACCCTCAGCCCTGGTATATTGCCCCTGGTAATTTCATTAATAACCTATTAAATAACTAGAACACTTTAACCCTAGATTAATTCATTGGGACCAGAACTAATTATAGTCATTGGGACATTTAGGCTTGTCTGTTACTCGTAACTTTTCCCATTATGATAATGACATAGTCTGATGTTGACTTGAGGACATTTTGGCTTCTTTGTCACTCCCAACTTTTCCCATTATAATGACAAACATGATGTGGTGGACACAAATGGGATTTCTCCAAGAGTTTCCATCAAAACCTCTAAAATAAATTTGATAAATTTGTTGTCTTGCTTACCCAGTAAGAAAGAAGTGGATATTGTAGTTGGTGTGTGAAAGGATAAGCTCTTAGTAAAGTATACTTTTCTCTCATTTCCATTGACACGGTGTCAATCATACTAATTGAAAATTATCAAATCAAATCCCTTATGGATGACTGAATTGTAAAGCAATAGCTCAAGAAAAGGTGGTTTGCTAGATATGTTGAGGGAGTTTCCCATGACAAACAATATATGATCTACAACAGTGCTTTTATATTATAAATAATATTTTATGAAAATAACTCAGGTTGAAGTTTAAATATTTTAATCACTACATATTAATGGTTAAAGTATTAGAAAGCATTTCAATAGAAAATATATAATATTATGTTTTCATTGTTTATATGGCACAATAACCATGGCAGATATTGCCACAATTTGGAAAATCATGAGTTATTAGTTGCAAAAATATTAATAATGGAAAATAATCTAAATTATTAGTTATAAAATTTATTAAAATTAAAGTTTATATATTGTTTTAGAAAGAGTGTTGTTATACTTGTTTTATTAGTTATAAATTTTGTTTTCATTTTATAAAGTTTTTAATATTAAATTTATCAAAGCAATATTTGATTTTTTTGAAATTTATTAACAAAGTTTTTATTAAATATAAATGGAAGAGGTGGAAAATTAAAATAAATTATTTTTTATTGTTTTTTTAGTTGAATAATTTGCTGGTCGATAAAGATTGGTGGATTTTTGAACGAACGATGTAGATTTAATGTGTCGGGAATATGTTTCCTCTGAGGCATTATCCACTGCTAGAATTTACACAACACAACGTGGGTTGAGTGAATGAGTCAACGACAAGTGTTGCAGATAGAATTTATTAGACTCCATTGCCGACAACTACGTTGTTTTCAGCCTATTGCTACAAACTATTGTTGGTGCATATTTGTTAGCCAACATGAGTTCCACAAACTTCCTTACGTTCAACAAACAAAAACCGAGAAATGTGCTTCGAATATTGCTATGGAATCTATGTGTGAAAATTACAAATACTGTCAATTTAATTTTTTTGAAATTTATTAACAAAGTTTTTATTAAATATAAATGAAATAGGTGGAAAACTAAAATAAATTATTTTTTTATTGTTTTTTTAGTTGAATAATTCGCTGGTCGATAAAGATTGGTGGATTTTTGAACGAACAATGTGGATTTAATGTGTTGGGAATATGTTTCCTTTGAGGCATTATCCAATGCTAGAATTTACACAACACAACGCGGGTTGAGTGAATGGGTCAACGACAAGTGGTCCAGATAGTATTTCTTGGAGTCCATTGCTCGAGTCCTTAGGAAGTTCGATATTCCCTCTTCCTTCAGGCCCCTCAGAGCCATTCGTAATTCCCTGCGGTCGGTGAAGGATCCTGTTAACCCTAAAGACATGAAAGGGGTATATCTGATTCCTTGCTCTTGTGGGACACCCTATATAGGGGAAACAGGACGCTCCATCCAGCAGAGAATTTGCGAGCATGTAGCAGACCTGAAGCATGGAAGAACAAAGTCCTCAGCCTTAGCAGAGCATGTGGACAAGACTAAACATCACGTCTGCATTAAGGAGGCTAAAGTCATTGCCAGGGTGGATCGATTCCATCATCACAAGTTAAGGGAAGCTATTGAAATTGAGCGAAGACCCATCAATCTCAACAGAGATGATGGGTGGAAAGTGAGCAGAAGTTGGATCCCTGCCCTGTCATCTTAGGGTTTCTTCCTTCCCCTCTGTGCATCCTGGGTGCATTCTTCTTGTTAGGGTTTCTTATTCGGGCATTTGGCCCCTTTTTTTAGGTCATCTTCTTTGGTATTTTTATATTATGATAATTTGGTTATTGGGAATGCTTCGTTTTAGCTCCTTCAGCCTCAGAAGTATGTAGGGCTTTTCTAAATATTGGTCTTTCTTAATTTATTATGATTATAATAATGCTCTCTTAGATTTATATAGATGTATATATTCATATAGAGATTATCTCAATAAAATATTAAAATATTCAATAAACAATCTCATTTACTTTTTAAACTAACCTATTAAGATTAGTTTTTATTAATTAGTAAATTTAATAATTTTATATACACAATATTATTTCAATAGTAATTAGTATAATTTTATAAACAAAATAGCATACCTTTAATAATCAATTCATATATAGTTAGTTAATAATTTATCAGCTTATTACCTTTAACATTATAAAATTATTCATATTTAATCCTAACATCCCATTATTATTTTATGTAACCCCAGTTATTTATTTATAGGAATTATTATTTTATGTAACCCTAGTTATTTATTTATAGGAATTCATTCCCGCAAATAATAATTTTCAATAACCATTAATTTTACTCTAAATGTTATTCATTTAGATAAATAAATTATGATTCTATTCATAGTACCTAATTTTGTTTAATTCTAGAAATAAAATATTAAACTTAATATTCATAAATAATAATAATATAATATAATTATTATTATTATTATTATTATTATTTATTATTATTATTTTTTAGCTTGGGTCCTAGAGTCAAAGTAGCTGTTATGTGGTCCTGGAGTCAAAATAGCCGTTAGGTATCCGTTGGAGTCTCTTCTCAGTCTATTTAACATGCTGGCCTGATCTGTTTCTTCAACTTGTCCTGACGATGAACCACACTTGTTGGTTCAAAACGCGTCGACAAATGTCATTTTCATGTGATTTACGCTCAAGCTCTTCTTATAAATCACCAAGTTTTTTTTTTATGGAAATAGGGTTATAAAACTAATTCTTCGCAAATTTAGTAGATCTAAGTTTGGATAACACCATTGTGTCTACTTCGACGAGAAATTTCCAACAATATAAATTTTATGATGATCTTATGCTCGATCAAAAATTATTACCATTTAAAGTTTGACCATTTAATTTTTCCATGTACCAAAGACCCTGCCAAGTGGCACCCACACCCATGTGATTCCACCACCTCTTCCTTTACACCAATGAGGACATGGTTGCGTCCACATAACCCTTGCCACATAAGCTACCCGTGGACCCCACCAGATCTGGCCTTCACGTATTATTTTTGTTTCAGGTTATATCGGGTTAAATTGGAAATCTTGAGTTCGCAAACTTAATCACATTCAAAACATTCAAGACTCCCAGATAATGTGTGCCCCCATAAGGAATTTGGATATGTGTTGCATCCAACAGTTAAATAATTTATGTTTCCATGTACATTTGGTTTGGCTAGTCATCCAGGTTCTGCGAGGTTTACCCGAGGGACCACTCTGGATGGACTCAGCTTAATCCCTTAAAAAAATTTGTCCAACCTATCGTATCCTCATAGGTTTTAGCCAAATAGTTCCCCACCCTAGATATTTGGTTCATGCCTTTCATAAATTCATTCAGCTCATCCGGATATCGGATTCTACCACGACATTTCACCTTGTCAATTCTTTCAAATATCTAGATTCCCACACATGTCCAGATCACTCGAATACACCCCAAATACAAATGTCAATTCGTTCCTTATTCAATTTAGAGAAAGTTAAAGTTATTCTTCAAGTGCTTTAGGGAACTATCCAAGGTTCTCTCAGTAACCTAGCATTGCTTGAAATATCTAAATTTCACAAGAATACATTCTATGTCAAGCACAACTCATTGCAAGTGCTAACCATAGACATAATAACTTCACAGATATGTGAATCCAACTATTAATAAATATTATAACAAGGCAATCATGGCTGATAACACTCTATGATTTAAACTACAATTACACTAGATCCTTCTATAGAATGGATCTAAACATTACTATTAGATCCCCGTGGATTGATCCATGATTAAAGGAGACAAACAAATAGTATTATATAACATAAATCCATGCTTGATTATTATCACGCCACATGCATCATTTTAATAACAGAATTTATTAATTCTTAATAACCAAGCCATAGAATTACATGTGCCATAAAAGATTTAGTTATAAACCTATCATATGACGATACATTTTCATGATTTCATCATTTAATATGAATCACATATATGTTATGGAAATCAAGAAATCATGCACATTCTTGTAACTAACTTTTTAATTCATGCAACTAATAGTAAACATAGAGGTCCATAAGCCCCAAGTAATCATCAAAGCATAGCAGTAGGAACTCATCATAGATATACAAAGATATTATCATTCCTTTCAAGGTTGGAGAAACTCCACTCTCACCACATATAACATAAGCTACTCGTGAGACAACCCACAAACATAATTATAATAGGAAAATTCCCCAACTCATAAACATATAAAATGAATTAAACATGTGAAGTAACAAGTTAATTATGATTGTTTCTAGACCACGAGTGATTGACACATCACACAACCTGTAACTGAGTTAATAAGGTTGCAACCATATAACTCAGGAAGCTCATATTCACCATAAATAATTTATTTATCTAGTCTATCATGGCTATATAATAAATTAGACATTCTTGCCTGTATAGTACATGAATAATAATTAGCCGTCCATGACACAAATATTTACATAATTATATAATTATCTAATTATTTTTGAAATGGGTAGAAACTATAGGAGGGGCTTCAAATATCCGCCCAACCATAGGCCAATGGCATTGAAATCATTCTTGTAAATAACCTCCCTCAACCCAAATCTAGAGCTTGAGGAGTATGTTTCTCAGGGGAATTTTGCACCCCTTCAACAAGTCAATCAAGCTAGAGGCGAAGTCCATTGTCCAAGTGATTTATAAACTTCCTCCTATAGTAAGTATGATACTAACCCTTGTACCTATCAAGTGTTAAGCATAGGGATTCACCCAAATCTCATTGAAGTTATTATCGACCCAAGAGTATGATTTCACTCTCATGGTGGTTCCTTTTAGTCACAAGGCAAAACCTAGTGAATCAACACACCCTCCAAGCCTTCACTAGCTAGGTCTAGAGTGATGCATAATTATGGCCTTCCCCCAAAATAATAGGGAGTACTAGCCCCAAAATTCACACACAATAATTGCTTGATGCTTACCATCCTCCTTTTCCATTTTATTTGTCTCTTTCATTATTTTATTTTTTCCTCCTCCCCCTTGAGAGTGCTCATTCTCCACATTTTCTTTTTCTCTTTCACATTTTTAGTTTCCTCCTCCCTCTAAGCACACTCATTCCACACAATTTATTTTTCTCCTTCATTGTCTCCACATACTCCCCATTTTGCCTTTTTCTATTCATTTTTCTATTGTGTGTTGACTTCCCACATGTCCCATGAGAATAAGGGTAGTATGTTCTCGTCGTCCACTCAGATATCCCATTCTCATGCCATTTTTTATTGTACATGCCATATTTAATTAGCTAAAGGATATTTGATAATAATTAAATGAGGCAGGTGTGGTTAAATATAGCACAAGAAACTCATCCTCACTGAACTTCTGAATTTGTGCCACCTGCTCTAGCTTAGCCATATTTTATACTTTTACATTTATTTTCATAAACAAATAGAAATGGTGGCTTTTACATAAGGGGTGGAAAAAAGCGTTTTTATACTCTATTTAAGTTAGGATCGCAAGAAAATATCATAGGAGTAAAGTTGTTCAATAAATTGGTATTGGAGATTCATGACCATCCTAGTCCATGTCTAATGTGATGATACAATAAGGAAGTATAGATAAAGGTAGCCAAAAAGTGTAGAATCAAATTTTCTATCAATATTGATTTTATTGATCAAGTAAAGCTAGACGTAGTTCCAATTGAAGTATTTGGAGTTGTGTTCGAGATAGAGAAAATTTAAGGGGCGAATTTTAGCCCATGGGCAAAATTTAAAGGGTTTCATATTTTAGAGGGGATTTTTTTTTAAATTACACATCTTTTCAATAGTTAGCCCAAAATATATTTAAAAAATAAATGATTATTATAATTTAGCCAATTAAAAATAGGGAAGATAAACATTCCAAAGCTCGCTTTGGCTACAAAATTTTCTTTGCATCGCCTCGATTTCTTGTTTGGTCGTAGAATTTTCTTGGCATCGCCCTAATTTCAAGTAATTTGACTAGTTATGTGTTGGATTATTGGGGCCTGATCTAGGTTTAGAGTTAATTTAGCCAAACAAATCCTGGTACTACTGGCCCTTTTGGAAACAGTCCGTAGAGCACGGACTAAGGTCTCACCTGAAGTAGTATGGGAGGGTGTTAGAACCAGGTTTCCACACCCTGGAGATGTATGATGATTCAAGTGGTTTGTTGTTTGACCATGCATGCAGGTTGCTTCACGCACTTTCCCATGTCTCGCGGCCCGATATAGTTCCTACTCAGGGGCTGAACACTGTGCTTCTACGTTATTACCCAAGACTTTACTGGTATTCCAATGTTAGTTGATTATCTTAGCCTACTTGCATGCTTTAAGTTATAATTAACATCATAAATCATTCATACAGGTGCGCACAGTAAATAAACAGTATATTTGCAAATTATAACAACCATGCATTAACCCATGAACAATTACACAAAATGATGATAAACTTATCTTTATTAATTCCTTCCTCGATTACACACTCAACTCCACCCTGCACACTAAGCTGCAAGGGTCCGCGCACTCAGCTGCGAACTACTAGGCCTCTGCACACTCAACTGTAGAGCCTTCTCCTACTCTACGACCCAAAGACACACTTTACACTTGTGACTCAATCACTTAGACTTGTTATTCTTCTCTATTATTATCTCCACTTAGAGCCTCGCTCTATTTATACAATCCCATGGTCTGCAGACCATGGGTAGGTCTATCCAGCCAACATTACATTACAAAACTAGGGCAGACAACCCTGTGACTCTATTATACTTTCGCGCCCCACGCCCACAATTCGCGGAGCTTTACAACAAAATTCGGTTAGAACTTGGGCTTTGAGCCCCAAAACATGCCTTGGGGGGATTCGATGCCCAACAGGCCCCCAACACAAATATCGTGACTCGCCCTTGAGTCACTCTGTTGGTGTGGCGATATTCGCATGGAGTCCCTCCAAGTATTCTCGAACTGCGCGGAGGTCAGCAGCGCACTGAGATGCTGCTTGTTGGATTTCCTACATACATTGTTCTAAGACCTCGGTGTCTGGGGTGCTTCTCTGCATCAATGTGTGTATCCCCTATATGTTCGCTAGCTTTCCTTCGATCTCTACCGTGATGATGAAGGCCTCGTCGATCCAAGGTTGGACGCATGCTCTTAGTACTACCTCCTTATGTCGTGTCGTGTCCACCTGCTCCTTCAATGCTTTAGCCTGTTGCATCCTAGCAAGTTGTTGGGTGAGGACGACTGTCTGCGTAGTTCGTTGGACATTGTCATACTGCTGTTGGAGTTCTCACGCCTCTGTCTCTAAGCATTGGATGTTGGGGTTCCCTTGCAGAGTTGTGACGACCTCAAGTGATTCTTCCAACACGGTGGTGCAGTCTCGCACTACAGCTCCAATTTCCTCCAATCCCACTGTGATAGCACTAGCGCAATGTTCTCTGACTTCCAGGGGAGTGGATGGATGTGCCTTTAATCACAGCTCGGTGATTTGAAGGTTCAGCTCCAGCTGAACCTTTTTCCATTTCCTCCCTGGCCTCGCGGACTCTAGCTACTAACCTGTGGATCCGCACCTCCACTGGTATATCTGCAGGGATGGCTAGCTTTGGGATGCTTTGCAAAGCATCGTCTATCACCTACACCAGTTGTTGATTTTGTGACACCAATTCATCGCACTACAAGCTGAGTTGTTCAATATTTATCTTCTGCTCACTGAGGACTTCTAGTGCGTGGCTCTCCCTAGTGCGCATCTCTACCATTATCCCATCCTGCAATAGATATAATGTCTCGCACAGAAGGGCAGCTAGATTCACATCAAGACCTTTCATCATGCTAACCGAAAACATGTTGGCCTCATTTGATGTCACTAGAGCCCCTTCAGGCAACACTATTGTGTTCGTCATCCACGCGCGCAACATATGTTCTGTTGTTGTGGATCCGACTGCGAGGTTGGTCGAAAGGGTACCAACCTAGGGGGGCGTGCATGTAAGTCCCGCAACTGCACTCTGAGGGCCCCCAACATAGTCTGGTGCTCCTGTATGAAATCTTGGAGAGCCTCATTTGTGACATCGCGCACCATCTCACCGATGTCATGCATATCACCCTCAGTTAAGGTGATCGGGTCAATGGACAATTTCGAGGCCTTGACCTTCTTTCACGATCCTACTCTCTCTGTTGGGTGTTGGCACTTCAACTGTGTGGATGCAGTTCATGGGTCTGCGACTCCTTCTTCTGTTTCTGCTTCCTCTGCCTCCTGCCCCTGCGAAGGCATTGTTTGGCCCTCGGCCGCCTTCACAGCTGCTTCCAGTGATGTTGTTGTTGTGGCCTTTTCCTACTTGGCTACTTTCTATGCCACTTCCCACACTACCTGTACTTTGGTTGCTGCTATTTCCTTCCTGCTTTTTTTGGCCAACTGTGCGATTCACAACTTGGCATCGTCTTAATTCTTTTGGGTTGCTGATTTCTCGACTTCTGCATTATCTGGGGTGCGCCATTCTGGTGGCAATGCCTCCAAGACATTGAAAATGTCGTCATCAATGGCTACAGAGGGTAGATTTTTCCACTACTTCATCAGATCCTTGTGCACCCTGAGATATATGTTATGCATGTCCGCCTTAAATTATGCAAAACTCTGCAGACTACTGTAAATCGTGGGTGACAACCGTGACTTATGGTTGATCCACATTTATATGTTCATCTCCATGAGCACCCAAAATATCTTGATGTCACATATCCTGTTGGCATCCTTTGTGGCCCAGAGCGAAGCATACTTCATGGCCTCTGGTAAATCTCTGTCAATTATGGGAAATTAACTATCCTCCAGCAATTCCCAAGCTACGAGCACTATGGACACCAACATCCATGCATAGTGGAAGGTTTTTCCCTGTTCCTGGGCTTCACAGAAATTCTCTAAGAATTTCATGCAGAGGAATTAGGACGAGTTAAACTGGACCCCCTCCGCGCACTGATAGACTAGTGTGACCATCGGCGCAGGTACCTTGTCAGCGTGGCACTTTTGCATAACTTTGCTACGAGGATTTGGGTTGCTATGCAGACTGCTTTGTCCTTGATGCTGGAGATGGCATAGCCCCTCTTCTTCTTTTCCAGATTGTACTTCTTCTTCATGGTCTCCACAATGGCCAAATCATTGCCCTTTCCTTCTGATATGGATGCAGGGTCTTCTCCTTTGTATGGAAGTTGGGAGACGCAATGAATCAAGAATGCCATGATGGGGATGGACTCCTCCAACCATAAACACCCATAATGCACCAGGAAGAGCAACCGCCTGATGATGAAAGTGGTTATTAGGGCATGGTGGAAATGCGACACCCAAAGTAGGTTCAACAGCGTGGCCTTCTCTACTCCACGCAACCACTTCCGCGGTTCTAATGCTGCCACCACCCCCGTGGTGTTATACTTCATGAGGTTTTTGGTCTGAAGGTGAGGGAACTTCTCGTGGTCAGCGAGGTCCCAATCTTCGAATTTCATGGTCGGTACGCAGCCCAGGTGCATGTCTTCAAACATAATGTTATCTAGGAGAAGCGAGGTTTGGAGGGAGCTCTTGGTCTCATCTAGGTCCTTGGGTACTTTGGCCTTCCCTTTTTGCGTGGGGACATAGGTGGGTAGTTTTTTTGCAAAGTGCGTAGGTTGAATATCCACCTCCATGGCTTCGTCTTCTTCCTCTGTGATGGTAAGGGCCTACAGATCTTCTTCTTCTTCCTCTATTTCTATAGTGACAAATTTCCCTTTCTCATCCTTCGCCAGTTTGTTACGCAGCAGGTTTCGTGGGGACACACGTACGGGAGCCATTGCCTGTTTATCCTTCTTGGGTCTTAGCGTGTGCGGTGATTTCAGGATCTCTGCCACAATCCTGGCACCTCATGGAACATCCCCCACAGTTAGGGCCTGCACGACCTCGCCAGTGGTTACTTCTATTATCCCCATACCATCCTTAGTTGTTGTCATTGTATCTATGCTACAATCTGTCACTCACGAATTCAGGGGCTTAACCAACACTCGGCTCACAACACTCAGGGTTCTGCTCAATCGCTCAATTCACAAATGACCAAGTGTTGTTTTCTATGCAACCCTTTGTATTTTATAGCACTTTTTGAATTTGAATCCGCTCCCCCTAATTCTGGTTCATTAATGCTTTCTTGGCGGAAGATTTTCCCAAATCTTGCCCATAAATCCTCTCTTAAATGCCTATCGCCCGCTCCATTTGGCCTCAAGTTGAGAATACCATTGTGAATAGTGACATCAATGGTCACTTCCTAGCCAACCTGCGTGACAGTGCAGCCCCCCGTCCGCTGTCACGGACCTTGTGACTCTCTGCTTCTGCGCACATCTCCAATATTGTGCAGCTCCCAGCCATAATAGTTTATAGTCTTGCACTCCCTTCCAACTGCCTGGAGTGCTAAGACTTTCCTTCCTTTGGCTAGTCAAGTGGTCGCACCACTCATGTAGAGTTCCATCCTGTCCTCCGTCATGGTTCCTAGAGAATCACCACCTTGTATTGTTACGATCGGCATCATGCACTTCACCATTTGGAATGTGCTACCCTAGTCACTATGCTTAGCAATATGCGGTCCAAGCCAAGGCATCAAAATAATTAATTCACAGCGATAGTTCTCAAACTTGTCAGTATGAACGTACGCACCTTGCCTTACCATTCTAGTTTTTTCGGTGAGAAACTCTTCCTCTATCTCGTCCTCTAGCTTCTTGACTTCCGTGGCCACCAGTGCGCTTTTCTTTCTTAACTGTACCATGTCTTCTTCAAGTTCTTGGAGTCTAAGGTTTCCCTGTTGGATTTTTTCCTCAAGTCCCATGCATTCTATTTCTTTCGGTTGTGCGATCCCTCCTTTCCGGGCTTTGCGAACCATCGTATCTATGGGTGCTACTCTGTGTGGACTAGGCTTTGTAAGCTCCATAGGGATTACAGCATCTAATTCATACTTTAGCTTTGGAAGTGCCCACATGGTCAGGGTATTGTACATGTTCCTATAAGCCTATAGAACCGCTCATATGCAAACGTCCAAGTCAGTTCACTTCACATGGTGTACCACGTTCAATGCTTCACGTACTTTGTTAAAAGCTCTCGCGTGAATATGCTTCTGCGTGCTTCATCTTACCATACTTCCTGGTCATCATTCGTGCCATTTCATTGCTCGTTCTTGCTCACCAATCGGGTTTCCTTTCATGTGAACAGTGTGCTTTCGTGCAAGTTGTGCACCATATGCATGTACCCATCTAGACAGGTGTGCACGCAGGCTGTTTCGTTCGTCATATCCATCTTTCATCTACATCTGAGGCTTTCCAAACCACATTCACATCATCCTTCTGCATTCGCGCCAATCCTCAAAATTCTATTGGTGCGTACCCCACCACCTTGCGGGTGTAGCATGCAATACCCATTTTAGAGCAACGAAATGCTGCTATTCCGGCACTTCTTTTTCAAAATTTTCAGGAAATCATCCACTTTTCTCAACCCATTATTCATAGGTAGGTCTCTTACCTCTGTTGCCACGCAGTGCAGTGACATTGTCATCATGTTACAGTTGAGCATGGCTACCTCATGTAACTGGTTCTACCATCGTCCTATTTCCTCGTCTGAATCTGAGGTGCAGGAGCTTTCGCACTCCCACGAGAGTCTGCCTCCACTGTTGGATTCACCCAGTCCTGCTCCTATGTAGTTATCTTGTAAATATAGTTTATATCATTGTTGTTATTGTAGTAGCGCACCGGCTCTATGTAGCGCGATCCTTCTGTAGGGTGTAAAGGTACCACTAAGCGTAGTGACCTTTTCTCAAAAATCATCTTGCGGTTCTTTAGATTTTTCACTCCATTCATGTTAGTGGCCCAATCTATTCCTAGTAGCATGGGATAAGGATTGTTATCATCAACAATTTCTATCACTTCGAAATCTCCAAGCACACTCACACCTTCGATATCTACAGTTATTCCCTGAAATCTTCCCATAGGTAGGATCTTTTATTGGTTCGTCATTCACAATTAAATAGGATACCATTGCAATGCAAGTCTGCCCATGCATTCTCATGTCTGCTTTAGCAAGACGTTCGCGTCTGATCTTAGATCCAAAATCACTTGATCCATTTCATATTTCCTGCTCTGCGCAGTCAATGTCATCTCTCTTCCTATTCATGTTGTGTGCTTCCCAAGCTTCCAAACTATGCACAGTTCTGCTAGCGGAGTCCCAGCACATCTAGTTATGAGTTCTTATAACCCCTTCATAGCCTTGCTTTCGTGTAGCAACTTCATGCATGTCTCCAAAAAGTTAGTGAGCATTGATGGGTCCATTTCCAACTCCATTTGGTCTTTACTACCTGAAGTGGAGGCCTCCACGAAGCTCTTCTTAGCTTCCATGAATGTCTCCTAAGCACGCTCCAAATCAAATTCTGGTTCCTTTGTTGGAGCCTTGCGAACCCACACACTCTCTTTGGGCTGCTTGCCTTTGTCATCTCCTGTTGTAATACCACTTCGGAGCACGATATTTACATTTAGGTCTTCCTCGCACATCGCAGACCTCATCATTTACAGGTTCTAAGTCAGGGGAGGTTGGAGTGTTCCTTTATCATGCAGCCTCGCTATCAGCATGGGACAGTCCTCTGTCTCATGATCAAACTTGGTACAATATAAGCATGATGGTCTCGTCAAATGTGTACAATTGCAGGCATAATGCCTTGGCCCTCCACAATTGTAACATATCAGTTGTTCGCGACCTCTTCTTGGTCCCATTCCACCTCGACCTCATCCATGCCACTAAAATCTAGTGCATGCCATCCCTGCATTTTGATTGAGGACCCGTGTTTTGGTCTGAACTTTGTAGGTAGGAGTCTAATCCATCATCATTTCATAACTTCTACAGGTGCGCTCATCATGGCCTACTAACCTGTAGAAATTACAAAACAACTGCTTGGAACTCTATGTATACTTCTGTAATAGATGGCAGTTATTTGTAGCATGCTTCCTTCCTATCTAACAAATTACGCACCATAATGCAGGTGCTGTGATCGGTCCTACTTGTGTCTCTGGTCTCAATGGAATTGATCCTCCTCTCACTAGGCAATTCATGAAGCTAGACAATGGTCCTTGTCATGTACCTGGAACTTGCACTTTACGCACCATACCTCCTCACATGCTTGTGGGTGACCTATCCTATCTTGTTTCAAATTCTACATCTCAATACACAAGTTTTTCAACTGCTCGTGGATCTATTGAGCTCCTAGGTTAGGATCTTGTATTGGGGTTTCGTGCAGTCTCATTGCGATCTCCAAGGCCTCAGCCTGAGTGGATAGCTTCTGTTGTGACAATGTGTTCCTTAGATGCGGCGTTAGCAATGCTACAAACCATGTGCGGTGTTGCCCATCCGTCAAAGTCATGTTGTATTCACGAATCATATCCTTCAGTTTCTGATCCAGCTTCCATGGGGTCTTGCCTGGAAGCATCGCAATTTCCTTAAATCCGATGATCGACTGTGTCTCTGACTTTGGTGTGCTAAATTCCTTGTTTAGTGCAGCTTGGATACCTGCGATCCCTGTGTTTAGATTGTCATTAGAGTTCTTAATGTACCACGTTAGTGCGCGATCTTGTAAAGCGTTGACCAGCGTTGCTTTCTTTATTTTGTCATCTGTGACTCCCTGCGCTTCCCATACAACCTTTACCAGAAACCAAAACTGGTCTGGATCTTCATTCCCTACTCCTTTGAACACCAACAATTTTATCGTGCTTGCCATATTGAACTATGGTGGTGGTCGAGGTGGTGTGGGCGAAGAGGGGGGTGAGTGTGGTGAAACTGGCAGTGGTGTAGGTGGAAGTGGCATACGCAGAATTCGTTTCTTTATCAAATTGATCACACTTCTTGGTGAGACCTTCGTGAGCTCTTCCTCACTTTCTCATGGAGGTGAAATCAAGAGGCTAGTTTCTAGTTCTGCGCTACCTTCATTTCTGTAGATACTCCCACTTTGCATAGCCCTAAACATCAATTTATTCACATAACCTACTTTTCACACAGTAGCATTTTAATCCAAGTGTTCAAAGATTTAACGTACTTACCTCGTGGTCCTTTGAGGAAGTGTCGTTCTACCTCACTATAGCTGACTGAAGTATCTACCACGAAATCAGTTGATAAATCCCCCTATAATTCGATCGAGCTAGTGATCCACAGTGGGCATGATCTTATCTTTCGATGCTTCTAGTATACGCACCAACCCTGGAGTCCACACAATAGGTTTGTCAAGCCTACACCTTCCTTGATTGTCTGTTAACTTAACGATCCACTCATACAACTTAGAGGGGAAGGATGCAAAGAAAATTTCGTGGATTTCTGTATATAAGTAGCAATCTAACCACTCTTGCTTCAATAATCGCAGATTCTTGATTTCCTGCATCGCGAACTCGTGAATCTTCCTTACCAGCCACTCTTCAATTCCTTTCTTTGTCAGATTCTAGTGATACGACATTAGACATCTCTTATGCAGATCCTAGTCCTGGCAATAGAACCATTTGTTGGCTTATTGGGGCCTAACCCAGGTTCAGAGTTGAATTAGACAAACAAATCCTGGTACTACTCGCCCTTTCGGCAACAGTTCGTAGAGCACAGACTGAGGTCTCACTCGAAGTAGTATGGGAGGGTGCTAGAACTATGTTTCCATACCATGGATATGTCTGATGAGTTCAAGTGGTCCGCAGTTTGACCCTACACGTAGGTTGCTTCGTGCACTTTCCCATGTCTCGCAGCCCGATATACTACCTACACCAGCCCTACTCAGGGGCTGAACACTGTGCTTCTATGTTATTACCCAAGACTTTACTATTATTCCAATGTTAGTTGATTATCTTAGCCTACTTGCATGCTTTAAGTTATACTTACCAACACAAATCATTCATACAGGCGAGCGCAGTAAATAAATAGTATATTTGTAAATTATAACAACCATGTATTAACCCATGAATAGATACACAGAATGATGATAAACTTCTCTTTATTAATTCCTTCCTTGGTTACAGACTCAACTCCACCCTACGCACTCAGTTGCAGGGATCCGTGCACTCGGCTGCAGACTACTAGGCCTCTGCACACTCAGTTATAGAGCCTTCCCCTACTCTACGACCCAAAGACACACTTTACACTTGTGACTCAATCACTTAGATTATTATTCATCTCTATTATTATCTCCATTTAGAGCCTCGCTGTATTTATACAATCCCATTGCAAAACTAGGCTGGACAATCGTGTGACTCTATTATACTTTCACACCAGGCACCCACAACTCATGGAGATTTACAACAAAATTTGGTCAAAACTTGGGCTTTGAGCCCCAAACATGCCTTGGGGGGATTCCATGCCCAACATTAGGGGATATTTTTCCCTCTCCATTCATTTGGAAAAAAAAAACTAGGTTGAATTCTCCCTGTACAATAGAGCCCAGGGGTTGGCAGTTTGATTCGTTGAATTCACACTACATTTGACTAGCATCTAAGGTCTCTTATAACCTATGGAGTCTAGCCCTCATTGGCAGTAGGTTCGGTGGATTCTTCCCGAATGAGATATATAAACTAGAGGAGCTTATGAAATTGGACCTCTTAGCTAATGATTTCTCTGGGGACATTCCTGCTAGATTCAAATAGTTGCGTAAGCTTGAGGTATTTTTCATGCACTCTAACCTGTTGAATGGTACTATTCCCTCCTTCCTTAGAAATATCTCTTTTTCGAAAAAGTTAACATTGGCCTACAACCCTATGGCTTAAGAGGTAACCCACATGAACTCGAGAACTTGTCAAAGTTGCAGTACTGGCGGATGAAAAATTACAGTTTAGTAGGAGAAATTCCAGCATCATTAGGGAATATAAGAGATATGGTACACTTGGACCTCTCACATAATCATTTGTCTAGAAGGATCCCCAACATGTTGATGGCCTTTTCAAAGATGACAAATCCATTTCTATATAATAAAAATTTATATGGACCAATTTGAGACAATATCAATAATCTTAAGAGTCTTGTGAATTTGGATCAGGCAATGAATGAGCTAAATGGAAGCATCCCCAATGGGATTGGGGATTTTAAAAACTTAGAGACACTATAATTATAAAACAACAAACTCTCTAGGTCTATACCCACTCGGCTTGATAAGCTTA
Source organism: Pinus taeda (assembly GCA_000404065.3). Classification (NCBI taxonomy): domain Eukaryota; kingdom Viridiplantae; phylum Streptophyta; class Pinopsida; order Pinales; family Pinaceae; genus Pinus; species Pinus taeda. The sequence continues at coordinate 24,893 of APFE030148488.1, forward strand.
CTAATTTATTCCATCTCAAGCTTTTTACCAACAAGCTCAGAGGACTAGTGTCCCCGGGAATTGGGATGGATTCTAAACTTGTTGAGTTTGATGTATCAACATATGATATTTCAGGTCATCTTCCACATAATGTCTACAAACATGGAGTATTGATAGTCTTCATTATTTTTAAGAATAAATTTAATTGAAGCCTGCATGAATTTCTAGGGGATTATCATAGTCTAACATGTCCAACTACAGGATAACCATTTAAGTGGTGACGTTCCTCTAGGATTATGAAATTTTCCTCTCCTTGTAGAATTCAGATTGAAAAAAAATGCTTTCCATGGCCAAATTCATGCTCAAATTACTAAAGCAACGAGTATGTGGGTGTTGAATATATCAAACAATCAATTCAGTGGAATTATTCTCTCTAGCATTGGAAAACTATGTAATCTTAGTAGCTTTATGGACAATCACAACAATATTTCAGGGACTATTCCAGTGGAACTCACTAGATTATCCTCATTGTCGAGGTTTTCTCTTAATCACAATATGTTGTATGGGGATCTTCCTGACAAAACAATATCATGGAAAGGTCTCTCAGAACTTAACCTTGCCAACAATCATATCACCAGACCAATTCTTGCATCGCTTGGGTTGTTTCTTATTCTTAACAACCTTGACCTCTCAAATAATTTGCTTTAAGAGAATATACCTCTTGAGTTAGGTAATCTCTACTTGAGTTTTCTAAATGTTTCTAACAACCTTTTGTTTGGTTCTGTTCCTCTTTGTTACAATAATCTGTCCTACGACAAAGGTTTTCTTGATAATCTGGGCCTTTGTGGAGGTAGACCATTAATGATACCTTCATTTTTCCAGCAGAAAGGCATGTTTGAAAATCATTTATATAGGATAATGATTTTGGTTATTGTTGTGATAGCATTACTTTGCTTGATTGGTATAGGTTTCTGGTATAAGACATATGATAATTTTTCTTAGGTTAAATCAAGTACAAAGTCATGGAATCTCACAACCTTTCACAAGGTATAATTTGATGAGTTAGACATTCTAAAGATATTGAAAGAAGATAATGTTATTGGAAGTGGAGGTGCGGGAAAAGTGTACAAGGTAACAATGATAAATGATGATATTGTTGTTATGAAAAGGATCCGGAACAACATAAAACTGTAATCTTCCCAAGGCAAGGGATTTCAAGCAAAGGTGGAGATTCTAGGGAAGATTAGGCATGCCAACATTGTCAAGCTACTTTGCTCCATATTTAGTTCATATTCTAACATGTTAGTGTATAAATATATGCCAAATGGTAGCCTGTATGAACAGATTCATACGGAAACATTGGTTTTTCCTACTCATTACAAGATTTCTTTAGGTGTTGCTAAGGGAATGTCCAACCTACATCATGGTTGTTACCCTCCAATAATAAATAGTGATGTTAAATCATATAATATATTGTTGGATTCTCAATTGGAGGCCCATATTGTCGATTTTGGTTTAGCTATAATTGTAGAGAAGTTAAGTCAGAAGAACGTAGTATCAGGTGTTGCTGGAACATATGGATATATTTCCCTAGGTAAGAATTTACAACCAAATTTTTAATGCCTGTGAATATATGTGTGTATATATATGCCTGTCTCAATAGAAAATAAACAATTTTATATGAATTGATTTAATTGATGGACATGTGTGCATAATATTCTTACACCCACAAAGTGAATGAGAAGACTGACATATACAACTTTGTTGTGGTCCTGCTGGAGCTCGTGACTAGAAAGAAGCCTAACGATGTAGAATTTGGAGTTTACTCAGACATTGTTAGGTGGGTTCAGAATCAAGTTCACATTGATATCAATAACGTCTTGGATGCACAAGTATAAAACTCATGTAGAGAAGAAATGATGTTGGTATTAAGGGTGGCTTTGTTTTGCACTAGCACTTTGCCCATCAACAGGCCTTCCATGAGGGAAGTTTTGAAAATGATTCTTTTCTTCAGCATAGATGAACGAGTTAGAAAGGAATTAGCTGCCACTTTATCTCCCCATATCAAGAGGAATCCCAATGATTTTAGATATGATTCCCCTTATGTATGCACTAGCACATGTCCATTTAATGACAATAAATGTGGCATAGACTTGTGACCTTTATCTTAATTTATAGCCGATATTAAAATCATTGTTGAGTGATTCCATTTACTTTGTTGAACTATAGGAGAATTTGATTTAAAGAGAAGTAATAGATATATATCTTATATTGGCTCTATTAGTTTGTTCCAAACATGAGATACATATATCTCATGTTAACATTTCACCAATCCCTTGCACAGAAGTAGTTGTTATCCCTCAAATCACCAACAATAAAGTTACGGGAAAATAATAGACCTGTTGGGTCTTCAACAAAGACATCAGGAGATCCTCCAGCCATATTTGGTAAAAATTCATAACACAACTAGAATCTCACTTTCTCGATAGAAACACGTATATGAGCTATTATTCTGTAGCATAGCCTTCAAAACAAGAGTCAAGTTGGAGTTTCACAATCCCTTTAGCATATATAATAGAGAATTTTTACAGCACAATTATGAAACATATTATGAAAGGTAGCCTGTTTTGATATTTTTCTATCAAAGAGATGATGACAAAGGAATATATGTAGAAAAATGTTGTATATATATCCTTGACCTCATCACCATGGATGAATGATTGACAGTAACTTCATTGAATCCCTTCTATCATTTAAAGGAAGTCATGAGGCTTTATTGTCTATTTATTGCATTGAGAATTGTAGTGTAATTTAACCTTTAATTAGGCATCTGCAAATGAATAATTGTAACCACAAAAAATAGTAGCTATTAAAGGAGGATATACAAACATCCTACCAGAGTCTGAAGATACCTCCAAGATTTGCATGAAGTAGAATAACGTTGAGTAAATTTCATTTTTCACTGAAGAAACCACATATTAACCATTATGGTACTCATAGATTTACAAGGAGAAATAATCTCATATTGATCATGCAAAATCCAAACCCCGCATGGGACTTCCACATCCAACCCAATCGTAGAATGGCTTAGCCAAATATCTCTTCAACCATTCACCCCCATGTCATATTCCAATCATGAATGTGGGAGCTCATAGAACACATCAATAAAAAACCATATAGGGCTTCCACACGCCATCCACCTCAATCCATAAAACAATTATTCCACCTCACGGTCAAACATCACAAAATCATCATCAGATTGTTTTCTATCCATGTCATCCAGGGCTTTGAGAGCATTTGTTCCAACCAAGGCTTCCAGGACTAGTAACTCAACCCATAGTTTTCATCAAGATTTCAGAGTGTTTGTCTAACCAAGGCTTCCAAGGTTAGTAAATCAACCCACCAAGGGCTTCCAAAGTGTTTTTCCAACCAAGGCTTCTAGGACTAGTAACTCAATCCAAGCTATTACAGGGCTTCTAGGAACTATTAACTCAACCCAAGCTAAGGAAACATGAGATCCAACCAAAACAAAATAATGGAGTAAACCCACAATCTCCATGGTTATCCAGGAAATGGAAAGGCTAGGAAATCCATAATCAATCCTAAAAATCCTTCGTGCCAGTGAAAGATCATGACTAAAAATCCACATGCATATTATATGCATGCCAAAACGCGTGACAAAAACATACACACAACTCTGTACGTGCAAGAAAATTCTGCTATAGTTGTTGATCCCAATCTCCTCTTATGCTTTCCTACTCTTCCTTTTCCTTCTTTCTCCAAAATTCCAAGTATTCCACACCCTCCAATACTGCTCCATGAAAAATCTAGTTATCCAAGAGTATGAGAGAGAGAGATAATAATGAGAGAGCTCCAAAACTAAACTGACAAAAGGTTACCAACTGATCCTGAGAAGCCTTTTTATCAACGAGGCCTCTATTTTCTTCATTTTCCATTATTTTCCTTCAATTTCCTCATCACATTCAACCCGTGACCTTTCACCTCCTTTTTCTTCTAATTTCCATTATTTTCATAAATAAATGTGCCAAAAATGCCATTTTACCTTTCCAAAGCCTTAGCCATTTCCTTTGCCAATTTTCCTTAGCCATTAAACAATCACAAGTGATCCCCATCACTAGGATTTTTCCCAACATTCAGTTTGGAATAAGTGTCCCATCAACCGTGGTTATTATTTTTCCTTTATTAACTTTTATTACATGGAAGTTTCACCAGGGCTGTTACACCTGGTGCAAGGGGCACACGGACCCGACCATCAATTGTGAATTGTTAAGAAGGAAGAAAGGGATATTTATAGAATGCATTTGAAGAAATCGAAGACAAGCTAGGAGCATGAAATGGTATTTAAAAAGAATAGAAAACTGACCTTCACAGGTGATATACTAGATTAATAAGTATGTGACGTCTGACCAGGGCTATGGTAACGATTTCTAATTTTATCCCTTTCCTTTTTGCATCACATGTTCCCTCGCCTATAGGAACATCTTTGGAAACTTTGGTAAGGCCTCTTTTCTGATAAACCACTTATGTCCATCCTTTGATAACCCACTGATCACTGCGATGACTTCCTCAATTACTTGAACTTCCAATCCGAGGACGCTGGAGTGATTTCCTTCGAGATTCAATCCTAATTCTACTGTCACTCCTTCATGGAACCCCTATAGCCGCTCAAACTAAGTACGTGAACCTGCATTTTGGAAAATATGCCATACTTCTGTTTTGCACCATAGCCTGGCCACCCATTATTCCTATCAATGACCCTGTGGTAGCGTTTCGAGTAGTAGACAGTTGTTAAGGGAAAAGTTAGCCAAGAAACTACACGGAAACATAAATGGTGATAAGGGAAATGAATGTCAGTGAGGGTTATGCTTAAAACAATGGTAATTGTGGTAATAATTTCAATACATTAAGAATGACCACATTCTAGTGTAGATATGTGTATTCATACATGGTGTAATTTCCAATGAGTGTTGGTATATGTGAAGGATATGGATGGAGATATGATATGAGAGGGTAATAATACCATATTAATGGTATGATTGAATAATTTAAGTGGTATTTAATGAGGTACGATAATAATGACAAATGGTATCATCATTATTTAAATATGATAATCTGCCCCCCATCTAAGGTATGTCCATCCTCGGCCCTAATTGGTCATGTCATTAATGAAATGTCAATTAAATTCATGGAGTCGTTCAGGGACGTACCTGACGAATTACCTTAGCAGAGTATCAACAACGATATAGTATCAGCACTAATGGAGTATCAACATCGGTAGAGTATCAACACCGTTGGAGTATCAACATCGATAGAGTATCAACACCAATGGAGTATCAACATCAGAAGAGTATCAAGGCCAATGGAGTATCACCATCGGCAAAGTATCAACACCAATGGAGTATCAACATCAATAGAGTATCAACACCAATGGAGTATCAACATCAACATGCCTATAACGGAGACAAATGAGATGTTGCAATAGGAGTGGAAGTTGGGGAGAGGGAAAAGGCGTTGCAACTAGACTAGCAGCAAAGGGAGGGGAAAAAGAGAGTTGCAACTAGAGTAGTAGAAAGGGAAGGGAAAAAGAGTGTTGCAACTAGACTAGTAACAAGAGAAAGGAAAAAGAGCATTGTAACTGGAGTAGCAGCAAAACTCCAGACTTTATTATATATATATATATATATATATATATATTAATATATATATATATATATAATATATATATATATATATATATATATATATATATATATATATTATATATATATATATATATATATATATATATATATTATATATATATATATATATATATATATATATATATATATATATATATTTTTTCAATAAGAGATGCAAAGGAAGAATTTTCTGCACAAATGACTTCAAAACCAAAATCATCATAAAAATGTTTAATAAAGGAGTCCCTAAAGATCAAACGGTGATATAATGTGAGGCATTGTCCATGTTGCGACGAGGTCCCCTTGGTCAAACTTGTTAAATTTTATTAAATATTGTAAAGTTTCCAGATTTTGAGGAGTGGAGTCTGAGTAGCACAAGTCGATAGGAGTCAAAGGGGGCTTTAGGAAGGTCAAAGCCCCTTAGTTTGTTAGAGTCAATAAGTTTTGAGACCTGCCCATGGTTCATGGACCATGGTATTGTAATGAAGAAGAATATAAAAGGGAGTCATAAGATAGTCATAAGATAGAGAAGTAAGAATAGTGCATGACTTGGGTCTAATTTTATCTATTTTGTACTTGGGCAAAGGGGAAGGCTCTTGCAGCTGTGTGCACAGAGACCTTAGTAAGTCTGCAGCTGAGTGTGCGTGCCCCTACAGCTGTGTGCACAAGATTGGGAAGAAATGTAATTGGAGATTTGAAGCATAATAAAATACTTATCTTGAAGAACTATCTGTGAATCTGTGTATTATTGTTTATCTCTCAATTTGCTGTATTTATGATCTGTTGAATGCATTTAATCAAGAAAAGTACTTAATAGATTCACAAAGATGTAGATCTTTGTTTATTTATATGATTTTATGCATGTTTAGTGCAATCGGTGAAGGACATAAATCTGCTAATTGTTAATTACTATAAATTTCGAGTTTTAAGGGTTAGTTTTTGCGAAGATCAAGATAAAGCTCTAAGTTTGGTAGAAAAACATCACATAGTCCTCTCAATGCAAAAACCTGGTTCTAGCACCCCCCAATACTGCCTCAGGTGAGAATGCATCTTGTTCTATGTGGATTGTGTTTAAACGGTCGGTAGTGTAGGGATTTTTTGGTTAGCGCAACAACTAACTCTAAACCTGGGTCCAAGCCCCCTCAAGCCAACAAATGGTTCCATTGTTGGGACCGGGATCTATCTGAGAAATATGTGATGTGGCATAAGTGGATACCAACTAAGAAGGAAATTGAAAAGTGGATATATTAGAAGCTACACGAGTTTATAGCCCAAGAAAACAAGAATTCACACTTGTCGAAAGAAGAGTGGTTGCAGAGATACATGTATACAAAGGAACACGAAGTTTTCTTCTACTCTTTTCCATGTCAATTTTAGTAATCATTGGCTAAATTGGTAGATTTTCAACCTACATGGAAGTTGGATAGTCCTATTGTGTGGACTCCAGAGTTAGTGAAGCACCTGGAAAGATCAAAAAACAAGGTTGTGAAGGCTTTCAATTATTGGATCGATAGTATTCTAAGTAGATTCATTAATGAGTTCATGTTTGATAAGTCTGCCAGTTATAGTGAAGTTGAATGCTACTTTTTCAAAGGACCAAGAGGTAAGTATCTAAAGTCTCTGAAAACTTGGATTTAAATTCTATTGTGTGAGAAACAGGTCATGTTGCTAAATTGATGTTTAGGAGAGACTCGACAGGAGCTACGCAAAGTGGGAAACAGTTCAGAAATGATCTAGATACAATTGTTGAGTACAATCCTCTGATGAGAGCATCTAACAATGAAGAAGAAAGTAGTAGCCCAAAGACACCAAGAGGTGTGTCCCCTTTGGTATATCAGGGCATTGCAAGAATGCCACATCCATCCACCCCACCTCCTCCATCACCTCCACCTCCGCCTCCACCTTAGTTATTCAGTATGGGTTCATAAAACTCTATAACAGGTCATTCCTCCTCTATTTAAAACTATCCTCACCTGTATGGATTCATTATTTAACAACTATAAATATGCTTATGTTCAGGGGTCTGGGGACAGAAGGCCCTGATCAATTTTGGTTTGTAGAACATGCTGCGTGGAAGTCATAACAAATAACAAATGACGATCTGAAGAAAGTGTAGTTGGTCACAACATTGCAAGATAGGGTGATAAGTTGGTATATTAAGTAAAATACAACTCATCCCATTGCGTCATTGAAAGACACAAAAGCTGCACTAAGTAATGAATTCAGAAGGACTAAGTCTCATGCCCAGTCTGTAACTCAGGTAAAAATAATTGAGGAGAAAGTGAATGAATCTACATGGGATTTTGATCAAAGGATGAAATGTCTACTACAATAGGCTAATCTACAGATCTCAGTTGAGCAACATAAGGATTGGTATATTGCTTCGTTGTTACCTCATTTGAGATTACCATTGTCATAATAGAAGCTTGGAACACATGTTGAAGAGTTGGAAATTGCTATGAAGTTGGAGGCTTCACCTATTCAAGATATGAATTTGGGAGTGCAGTAGATTTGGTCGCATTTGGCTAGCCTGGATATGGAGTTGCAGGATCTCAAAAAGGGTAAAGAGGTCAAAAATGAGACCTGTGCTAAAGTATGGTTCTTAAAGTGAAAAGAAAATGGTCATGACAAGGATGATTTCCCGTTATATCAGAGCTATCTAATTGGGGGAGGTCATGTCCCTCTGAAGCCAGAAAATACTGCTAGATCGAGTAATGGGGTAGTGCCATGGTGCACTATCTATCAAATAACATGAAAACACTCCACTAACAATTTCCATTTGTTGCAAAAGTTAATGCAGACTCCCCAAAAACTATTTTTCGATTTCTGTAAGTTTGTAGGCCATGATGAGTGAAATTGTTGAAGCTATGAGTTAATGATGGACAAAACTCTAACATATAGAGTACAGGATGAGTCACGTCCGCAGCAAGATCAAGGCACACCTGCAGTGCGCAAAGGATTCCAGGGACGAGGAGGAGGATGAGGGGGAGGAGTTGGAAGAGATCGCAGACAAGTTATTTTCTACAAATGTGGAGATCCGGGCCACTACGTGTGAGATTTTCATAACCCAACACACCCCTCTTGTCAATATTACTAACAATTTGACCATGTTATAGAATAGTGTCCTGTACTCATCACAAAAATGCAAGAAAAGAATAACCAACAACCCACTTAGAACATCTAGAAGATGAGGTTAGGACCACATGAGGATGGCACCAGCATTAATATAGTTACATGAAGCGGTATAACTACTAGGGAAGATAGAGCCATAGGGAAACAGCTAGAAGATAACCCTTGGGTGTTAATAGCTTCTGACAAAGATACTGAATTTGGTTTGCATAAGGAAAATGAAAAATTTATGGAGGTGCAGAAGAGCTTTGTGGATTTAGGAGCTTCTACGTCAAATAGTCACAGCGCATGAACATAGAAGCTTGAAAAAGTCATTGTTGCACAGGAAACATATCGTTCAATATTGACATCCTTCTTACAAACTTGCATGAAGCTCCTAAGGGGCGAGAAAGTAGTGGAGGGAATTCAAGAGTTAATAGAAAACAATGTTGGAAAATGTAATTCATTGCCTGAACAATGTGTAGTGCAGAAAGTAGAAAAAATTAAGAAAAGGACTGGTCAAGAGATGAGTTTGATTGCAAAGATCCAAGAATTTGAAATGGAAGTATGGAAAGTCGGCGCTATAGTGATCCCCAGTTCAGCTGCGTATGGCGAACCGATAGAAGATTATTCCTATTGGGTATTTACATGGAGTAATTGTCGACATTGAAGGGGTGCGTGCTGTAGAGGATTTTGAGGTAATTGAAATAGTGGATGATAGTAATCCCTACCTAGTGCTTCTTGGAATTAATAGGATGTTTGATATGAATGTGGTCATCAACCTGAGGAAGCGTAGCCTAATGTTTGAGAAGAAGGAGCTGAGAGTCATTGTTCCATTGGATCCAACTTAGGGTGCGCAGTATACTGAACCAGTCCAAGATTACTATGAGGAGGATGATATTAAACAAGTCTATGCGGAATGAGGATTGGATCAATCCTACTATGGATGGGAGAGTTACCTGGGAAAAGGACAACTCCTGTAACTTAGATTCAGATGAGGAGCTTGAGCATTGGCATAATAGATTGCATGAAGTGTCAACGTTGCAATGTAATAGACTTACTAAATAACTCTAGTGTATATCCATTGAGGTACACAATTTACCATATTATGATGGTTTAGAAGATGTAAATTTGTTTCTTGATAAATTTTAAAGGGATGTACTAGAGGAGCATCGATTCTAGTCATTGGACATCACATTGAGAGCTACAACTACCAGATGGTGGGGTACACATAAGAAGAGTTTTGCAGACTGGAAAGAGTACCGAAGGATGATGAAGTTGTGATTTGGATATGCAAATGCCCATATTTTTTAAAAGTATACAAGGAAGGATGATCTGCATAAGAATCTAGCTTGTTGGACAAAAGTATTGGAGAGGAACCAAAACCAAAATGGGTACATATATTTTGCCATACGTTGGATACTATTCCGATGAATTGGTATTTAGAGACGGAGTTGCACCATGGAACTGTGGAGTGGGATGTTTTGAAAGAAAGCTTTCTCCTAACCTTTAGTTTTGAGGATGGATTCAAGTGTATTGATGAAGCATTATATAAGATCAAGGATGCAATATTCAAAACACCTCTAGATCATGTCACATGGATACAACCTGACTCGAGTACGCATCTACACCATGATCTTGAGTGTAACAATGTTACAATAGAAGAAGGCGCAGAATACCCCAGGAATATTAGTGTCCCTGAGTCAGAGGGACAGCACGAAGTCATTGGGCCTAAGGTAGAGGTCAATGACATTTTAGAACTCTTGAAGACCAAGCAAGTGAACATTGGATCAGAAGCACAACCAAAGTTCACGAATAGAGGTGATTATTGGGATGAAGACATAGTTGACAAGGTCATAGAATTATTGCAGTAATATAAGGACTTGTTTCTGACAAATTTCTCTGATCTGAAGGGGATAGTAGGTAATCTAGGAGTTATGAAGATCAATCGGAAGCCAAATGTGAAGCCGGTAAAATAACGCCCATACTGGTTGAATCATAAATAAAAATAAAAGGCACATGAAGAACTAGATAAGATGCTCACAACAGGAATTATTGAGCCTGTAGAATAATTAGATTGGGTTATTCCTATGGTGGTTCAGGAGAAGAAGGAAAAGGGCAAAATCTAGATCTGCGTAGATGTGAGGAAGTTGAACGATGCTTGTGTACATGAATTATTCCCTACGATGTTGACAAATGAAGTCTTGGAAAATGTTGTTGGTCAAGAAGCATACTATTTTACTTATGGATTCTTAGGATATAACAAGATCAAAATCACTCCAGAAGATCAAAGTAGGACTACCTTCGCCACAGAGTGGGGCTCTTTTCATTATACAATTATGCCCTTTGGACTTAAGAATTCCCCTGTAATCTTTTCTAGGGTGGTAGTTTCATCCTTTAAAGAATTGATTCACAAATTTTTGGAGGTCTAGTTTGATGATTGGACAGTGTTTGGGCTAGTTAAAAAGCATGTTGCAAGTCTTCGCCTAATGCAGATACTTGTAGGAAGCATCATATCTCCCTAAATCTAAATAAGTGTATATGTTTCATACCATATGTGATACTTTTGGGCCACATTGTTGGTAAGAAAGACTTGATGGTGGACCCTACTAAAACTATAGTGATTAATAATTTGGAGCCTCTGGGGAATGTAAAACATCTACGTGCAACATTGCGCCATACAAGATACTATAGAAAGTGCATAAAATCATATGCGCAGATCATTGTACCCATGGAAAAATTATTGGAGAAGGAAATTATGGGATGATGATTTCTAGAAAAGCATAGATGTTTTAAAGGAAAATATGGTTACAACACATATTTTAGTGTCCCCCGATTGGAAGATAGAATTCGATGTACATGTGGATGCATCCCACATAGCGCTAGGAGAAGTTTTAACCTAACCAAGTGTAGGGGATATCGACCATCTGATTGCATTTGTAAGTAGAAACTTGTCTAAGGCATAGAAGAATCATTCAACCATAGATCATGAAGGATTGGCAATGGTGTACACGCTCTAGAAGTTCAGACATTATCTGTTGGGTGCACACTTCAAAATGTATACAAACCATTCATCATTGAAGTACCTAGTCAACAAGCCTGTGTTGAGGGGGGGGGGATCTGTATGTGGTTACTACTATTTCAGGAGTACGATTTCAAAGTAATCATGAAACCAGGAATATTAAATGTTGGACCTGGTCACCTTTCATGGATTGAGAATGGAGAATACCCTACAAGTTTTGATGAAGGATTGCCTGATGTGGAGCTCTTTGTTATACGTGTTGTTGATGAGAATTTTGTGGATATCATCCAATTCCTATCTACAGGTGCAACCCCTGAAGGATATATGATGCAACAGAAGAATGAATTGGTGGTCAGGGCTATAGATTTCTCTATAATTGTAGGGCACTTGTATAAAATGGGGTTGGATGAAGTTTTGCACAAGTATGTACCAGATTATGAAATACAAAGTATCCTTGTTGAAGCACATGGAGGAGTTACTGGAGGACATTATGTTGGAAGAGCAACTACACAGAAGATCCTATGCACTGGTTTGTGGTGACCAAATGTGCACAAAGAATACAAGGAACAAATTGGAAAGGTATGGTTTGAGATGTAGTTGTAGATTCCAAAGCTTCAACTGAAGCTACAGCCAACCACTCATCTTGAAGTCAGAGAGAAGCACAAGGCTGCTATTAAAGTAGACATGACCACTCTAGAAGCTACAGTCAAGGACTACATCCAATTTTTCGAACAAAAAATGGAAATGTGGACCTCGTTGTGGAAGGATCCACACTTGCAGATGATCAAAGCAGACATCCATGAAAAACAATTGCAATTTGATGAGATCAGGGTGATAGTGTAGACCTTAACACCTGTGAAAGGGCTCACCAAACTTCAAGAAGGGAATTTCATCTAGACCCAGATTGATGAGTTATGTCGGAAGCCCTCCATTATTTACTCAAGGATGCAACCATGGGCTGATGAGGCAAGGCACCTATCATAGATAGTCCAGAGTAAGTTAAAATCTCTTTAGGAGATGCAAAGAACCATGGGCCTTGTAGTCGAAGGTCCAACAATGGATAAATTGGTCCAGGAAGTTCCCCAGGCCACCCCACATAGAACAAGAAATCTTCAAACATTGAAGATCAAATTCAGTGGTTTACAAGAAAATATTGAGGCAACACCAGTAGAGTGCCTCAGGATGACTCACGACTTTATGTTGGGGGCCTATTGTGACAAGGTCCCCTGGGTCAAATTTTGTTAAGTTTTGTTAAATATTGTAAAGTCTCCAGATTTTGAGGAGCAGAGCATGAGTAAAGTAGGTCGATAGGAGTCAATGGGGGCTTTAGGAAGGTCAAAGCCCCTTACATTGTTAGAGTCAATTTGTTTTGAGAACCGCCCATAGTTCATGGACCATGGTATTGTAATGAAGAAGAATATAAAAGGGAGTGATAGGATAGTCATAAGATAGAGAAGTAATAATAGTGCATGAGTTGGGTCTGATTTTACCTATTATGTACTTGGGCGAAGGGGAAGGCTCCTACAGCTGTGTGCGTGAACACTTTGGTATGTTCGCAGCTGAGTGCGCAGACCTCTACATCTATGTGCGTAGGGTTGGGAAGAACTGTTATTGAAGATTTGACGCATAATCAAATACTTATCTTGAAAAACTATCTGTGCATCTGTGTATTACTGCTTATATCTGAATTTACAATATTTATGATCTGTTGAATGCATTTAATTAGGAAAAATACTTAATAAGTTTGCAAAGAAGTAAAACTTATTATTTATATGATGTTATGCATTTTTAGCGTAATCGGTGAAGAACATAAGTATGGTAGTTGTTAATTACTGTAAATTTTGAGTTTCAAGGGATAGGGTTTACGAAGGTCAAGATAAAACCCTGAGTTTGGAAGAAAAACATCACATAGTCCTCTGGATGCAGAAACCTGGTTCTAGCATCCCGTAATACTAGCTTGGGTGAGACTGCAGCCTACGCTATGTGGGTTCTTGTTGAAAGGGCCGGTACTGTAGGGATTTGTTGGTTAGCACAACTAACTCTGAACCTGGGTCCAAGCCCTCTCAAGCCAACAGACCATTTGAAAGTAGAGGAGTATGTGCATCATAGGTTGTTATGATTTTAACAACTCCATTGTCAAACATTGTGTCGACCTCATATGGATCCATCCATATTGAATAGAGCTTTCCTTTAAAATCCTTGAATCAGGAATCATGGAGTAATGCCTAATCATCTTTTTGAAACACATATTTCTTAATAGATTTATCATGCCACTTAGTTCACTATTGTTGGATGGTGGAAGTGTTCTGTACATCTACCAAATGGATTTCATCTAACTCATTAAACTGATCCAATCGGTGTTTCTAGGCCGTAGTAAGATCCAGGCCTACTTCAAGATTTTTCCTGAGCATTTTGACCTTGAATTCAACTAGAAATAGAGTTTACTTCCCATACACAAGTTCATATGGTGAAAACCCCATTGTATTCCACCATGTAGTTTTATATGCCCAAAGTGCTTCAGGGAGATTTTCAGCCCAATTCCAGTAATGGTTAGCGACAAACTTTGTAAGAATATTTTCCAATACTTTATTTGTGCTCTCTACCTGACCATTCGCCTGGGGGTGATATGGATATGTCACCCAGTGGTTGATTCCAAATTTCTTCATAAGCACTGTTGTTGAATGCGATGTAAATTGTATGCCTCCATCTGAAACTATTTCCTTGGGATCCCCATATCGAGCAAAGATTTCTTCAAATAGGAAGTCTAAGATAGTTTGTTTAGTGACTTTTGAAATGGCTTTGGCTTCCATCCAATTCATCACATAGTCTGTACAGACAAGGATATGGACTTTCTAGTGAGACGAAGGATTAAATGGCCCAACAAAATCAATAGCCCATTTCTCAAAGGACTCAAGGACTAGTCGAATCTTCAGTGGAATTTCATCTAATTGAATAGGCTAGCCCATTCGTTGAAAATTGTGACATCCCCAAACATATATTCTAGCATCCTGAATATAGAGGTCCAATAATATCCCATCTCCAGCACCTCGTGACTGGTCTGTTTATCAACAAAGTGTCCTCTGCAAGGTTCATCGTGGGCACCTTTTAGACATCGTAGATCTCATTATTGCCTACGCAATTTCAGATTTCCTGATCTAGTTCAATGTAGAAGTGGTACCCTTCTATCCACATATAGTAGGCACTCCGGGGAATAATTCTCTAATGTTCCATGTATTACAAATGATGAGGTACCTTACCTAAAGCAGGATAGTTAGCAACATCTGCATACCAAGGGGTGTGAGTAGAAATTGCAAAATATGTTCATCAAGAAAACTATCTTCTACAAATGTATCTTCATCATTAATATTCAACCTAGACAAGAAATCTACCACAACATTATCTTTTCCTTGTTTGTCTACAATAGAGATATCAAATTCATGTAACAATAATAACCATCTTGTGATTCGTCCATGAGTTATAGGTTTGTTCATCATATACCTAATGGCTGAATGATTTTTATGCACAAAGGTCAGGTACCCTATAATATAATGCCAACTTTTCTTAACAACATAACTGACAACCAAAATTTCCTTCTCAGTTACCGTATAATTAAGTTCAGCGGGAGTTAAATTATTGTTGACGTAGTACATTGCATACAACTTCTTATCATCCTGTTGTCTCAAAAATGCCCCATCTATTGTATGGGAAGCATCCGTAGGGATGTGGAATGGAAGTTTCCAATTAGGGCCATGCAATATTGGAGCCTCAGAGACTAATTTCTTGATCCCTGGAAAAGTCAATTCACAAGCATCAGTGCACGCAAATTCTACATCTTTAGATAGTAGTTGTAAAAGTGGAAATGCTATTTTATAAAAAATTCTATGAAGCGTCGATAATACATAGCATAACCAATAAAGATTCGTACCACTACCTATGTCTTCAGAGTGGAAAAATTTAAGATTACCTTGACCTTAGCGGGATCAACCCTTATTCCTGCAGCTAAAAGTATATGCCCCAAGATGATCCCTTCTTCCATCATCATATGGAATTTTATAGTGCTAAGAGAAACATAAGTTTTTTTACATCGTTTAAGTACCTTTTCTAAATCCTTCAAACCACCTTCAAAAGAATCACCATATAGGGTAAATTCATCTATGTAACTTTGAACACTTTCATTAATCAAATCAGAAATGATTGCCAATATTTCGCTTAGAAAGTAGCAGGTGCATTATAGAGTCCAAACGAGAGGACCCAGTATGAAAAATTTCCCCAAGGGCAAGTAAAAGTGGCCTTGTCTTGATCTTCAGGAGCTACATGGATGTGGTAATACCCACTGAACCCATCTAGGAAAGAAAAGAACTTCTTTCCGACTAGTGTGTCGCGAACCTGGTCGATGAAAGGTAAGGGGGAGTGATATTTATGGATAGCTTTATTTAACTCCCTCTAATCAACATAGATCCTCAACTTGTATTTTTTATTTGGGACTATTACTAATGGGGATACCCATTGACTATTAGAGATCGAATAAATAAACCCACCATCCAATAGCCTTTGTAGTTCTTCTTTAACAATGTTTTTGAAAACATGGTTCATTCTTCTTTGTAGTTGGAA
>APFE030148488.1:49457-94561 GCA_000404065.3 Pinus taeda
TATATATATATATATTAGTTGTGGTCTTCACTTATATAATATTTGTATATCTCACCTTGGAATTCATTTCTCTGCAAGCCCCATATATCTATATTCTCGCATTTGATCTATGTGGCCTCCATATTCTCTATTCTCGCATGTAGTTAGTATATCACACTTCTCTGCGGTGAGGGCTATCGAGTCTTCTGCAACTCAAATTCATTTCTCTGCGGCACGAAGGGTTGAAGACTTTCATTCTTTATTGTCGCATACGGGCCTCATATCACGCTTCATATATATATATATATATATATATTCTCATTTCAAACTTCTCGATAGCCCAACTTGGACCATTCTATTCATATGGTGAGGGCTATTGAGTCTTTTGTAGCTCGGACATCTATGCAAAACAGCCACGGCAGCATTGGGTGATGATTTATATATATACACTTCATTGCATCAAATAAGCAAGGATTTCATTCAACTAATCTACTATTAGCCGGCTATGTCCCCTTTATTTGTATTGTCATCACTCGATCAAACAAAGACATCTGATCTTCTGCAATAAGGAAGGAGGTGATTAAATAGAGGCTCGACTTGTGTTGCCATCACTCGATTCAATGGAGGCGCGGCATTTTAAACAATTAACACTTTGAGGTGTGATGAGTGCAGCCTCACATTGGTTCTGCCTGACAGGTGCACATGTTCCCACCGACCCTCCTGTTGTTAAGTTCTGTTTTGTTGCACTATGAGTACCTCCCCTCATATTTCTAAGCGCCCCTCTAACAAAGGTAGACCAAGTAAAATTACCTTAGAGAGTCACCGACCCTCCTGTTGTTAAGTTCTGTTTTGTTGCACTATGAGTACCTCCCCTCATATTTCTAAGCGCCCCTCTAACAAAGGTAGACCAAGTAAAATTACCTTAGAGAGTGTATATCAGTACATTGAATCTTTAGAAAGACAAAGACAAGAAAGAGAAAACCATTTTAAACTAGAATTAACTATAATGCTTGACAACAACCACAAATCATTAGAAAATAAAATAAACACACTCGAAACTAAACTCCAAGGAATGAAAGGTAAAATTTAAGAAATAGAACATAGTAAACAAGAAATGGTTAAATAAAATGACACCTGGAAAAGTGAGATTAAAAATCTAAAAGAACAACTGCATAATAACTCATCCCTAAATAACACAAGGAATAAATTAGATATTAAACCCATAAGAGAGCAAATTAATAAACTAATTGTACTCGACCATGAGCACCAAAAAAATCCTTAGACCTTATAATTGTGGGTATATAAGAACAAAACAATGAAGGCACATTAGAAGTAGTTAAAGAACAATTAAAAACAAAATTTGAAATTTAAGCAACTTATGTCACGAAAGAAACAAGGGTAGGAAAGATACTTGAGCGTAACCATAGACTAATCCGGGTCAAGGTCATTTGTAATGAACATAAATTGGATATACTCAAGAAATCCCCAAGCCTAAAGGGAACAAGTATATTTATAAATGAAGATCTCATTCTTGAAAACCAAGCTGAACTTAGGAAAGAATTCCAAAAGGTCAAGGACGCAAGAAAGGTAGGGAAATGGGAAATCATTAGGAATAGGAAAGCTATTATTAGAGATAAAGTCTCATGCACAAGTGATACATAGGGACTTGCATCACTCTGGATCCTCTTCTGGAACTTTTGTTGTTTTCCCTGGTGTAAAGGTCCTACGTTAAGTTGGATCCCGAGTGATATTGACCTTATTATTTTAGTCGAAACTTGGGAGAATGACGAATATAGGGTCCCTCACCTTGATGATTTCACTCTTTGGTCAGGTTGGAATAAGAAATCCTCCCGAACAGGTTTTGGTGGTATAGCCTATTGTATAAGGAACATTGTTTCCTCTCACATTCAACTTAATAAAACTGTCCCCTTCAATCAATACATTTATATTGAAATCTCTAATTCTACCACCAATATGATCTTTCCTACAATATTCTATCTTGCTCCTATCAACTCTACATCCTATAACAAAAACAACTTGGATAAGAATTGTCCTTTCAATACGTTAGAAAAATACATCTTCAACCTAAGGAATGAAGGTAATATCATTTTGCTTCAGGACCTTAATGCTAGAACTATTATTAACCAAGATATTATGTTAAGTAACAACTCTAACCCTGACCTCTTGTGGCTTGATCAAGATAGTAACTTAGCTAATATATTCAAGAGAAAATATGAAGACATAATTGAGAACTTATTCAGCACCGAGCTCCTCAAAATTGGTAGTTCGCAAGACCTAATCATATGTAATAGTATTAACAAGTGGCCCCTCTCCAGTCAGATGACTTGTTTTCATGGTTTGGGTAGCAGTTTCATGGATTATGCAATTTATGACAGCCTTGTCCTCAACCATATTACAAACTTTGAGCTACTTAACGGATTCGAACCTAACTCTGACCACGAACCTCAATATTTATCCCTCAATCTTGTTATGCATACCACACACATCATGAGACGAGTGAAAGCAAAAGACACATTTCAATAGAAGTAAGGTCGACCTCTTCTTAAGGGATTTAGAAAGGGATTTAGGCTCCATGAATTATAGTAGGAACATTAACCATATTTATTATCATTTTACTACTACCGTCTCCAATAACATTAGCAAGTTCTCTAATGAGACTTCATATAAGTATAATCATAGAACTTTTAATCCATGGTATGACAAAGACTATAAAATTTCCAGGAAAGCGATCAGAGATGCTCCTAATGAAATCATTAAGCTCTGAAATATATTTATATACAAATATTTCATTAAGAGGAGGAAGAGGTCATATATTAATAAAAGGAAAGAACCTCTTCTCCATCTTTCTAAAGTTTTTCCCCAAAAAATTTTGGCGAAATGTGATTGTTCGTAAAATCAAAGATAATAATTTTATCCCCTTAGAAAATTGGGACAACTATCTTAAGAAGTTGTATGACTCTCTAGACATTATGGGCACCATCTTAAAGACCCCTGTTAAGGAGGATGTATTTCCTTTGGAAGACGTTGAATCTGGGATTTATAAGCTCGCAAATGGGAAAGCTAAATATATTGAAGGATACCAAGATGAGATCTTTAAAATGGGAAGATATATCCTCTTTCCTCATCTCCACAAGCTTCTCAATTTGGTTGTAAAGCATGGCTTCCCTCAGCTTTGGATGTAAAGCCTTATTGTGCCTATCTTTTAAAATGTAGACAAAAGTGTTCCCTCTAACTATAGGACCATTATGATTAGCCACACCCTAGTAAGCTATATGGGCTCATTTTGGAGAAAAAACTTAGCCTTTGGTTTGAAAGCCAAGGTAAAAGAGATAAAGGGCAAGCTGATTTTAGGAGACATCATTTGACTATCGACCATCTTCTCACTCTTAAGATCATTACAGAATAATGTTGCAACAATAAATCTGATCTCTTTTGTTGTTTTGTGGACTTTAGAAAAGCTTTTTGTTGAGAAATGGCAACAAAAAATTCAAGTTTAATTTGTCCTTGAATTAAGATGTGAATTAAAAATCAAATTCTATTCTTGTAGCAACTTGTAAATAGTTAATTAAGTTTAATTAACTTAATTAGGTTAGGAAATTCAAGTTGGAAGTGTTTCTGTAGTAATGTATATGTTCTCCTTAAATTTTATGGGTCCAGGATGAGTTTATTTGAGTTGTAATTAGATAACTCAGTTTGACTTAGTTATAGACAGTTAAACTAGTTCTAAATGTTTGTGGAACTAGTAGATGTCTAGTAGTGATTTGGTGCACTAGTGCATTCTCAATGCTACTCCATTTAAATGAAGATTCCCTCATGAGAAACTCATGCATGTCAGTTTAGAGAAAGACCCAGTTGAGACAGAGTGTAGTGATAGTGTACTATTAGTTGTAAAATGATCTGAATTGTACAGATCATGCATGCAATTAGAGAAGGACCTAATTTTGGATTGTGGGGTTATGGAGGAAGGATTTCCCAATTAAATATAGGTCAATCCTCACACAAATTTCACAACGAAATAGGGGTTCAACGGGTAGCAGAAATTGGCTAAGTGTTGGTCAATGCGACCTTGTGAGGCAGAGAGTTAATCATACTTGTGCAGGAATTGTTCTTGTGAGAACAAGCTTTGTATTATCACTCAAATTTCTAATTAATGCAATACAGAGTTAGGGTTTTGAGAAGTGGCTTTCCCCAAAGAAACAATTGTGGTATGTGTCTTTGATTATCTTCCTCATGTCTATTATCTTTTTCCTCGATCATTGGTTTCCGTTGTTTAAAGACTAAAGTAGATTATTTTCTTGTGTTTTAGTACATTACATGAGATATGAATCTATAGGAAAATATACATGGTATCACAGTTGAAGATAGTATATTATAGGAGATTTTTATGTTTTGAGTTTTGGGTTACAGGTGAAATTTGAATTTTCAATACATATTTTAGGATTGACAGATGACGTTCTACGGTTTGAGACTCGAGTATGCCTTGGAAGGAAACTCGAATTATATATCCTGGAAGGATAGAATGGAGGTTTTTTTAGAGGATAATGGCTTGAAGAAATTCATTGATCAAGGCTTTCCTAAGATAGTAGCATCAGATGCACAAAATTTGGTCGAATGGAAGAAGTGTGTGGCAAAGGCGAGGCAGATAATCCTTCAGGGAGTTCGAGACCACATTGCCTCAAGTCTCCATGGGAAGGAAACTCTGTACGCTATGTGGAAAGAATTGACGAACCTATTCCAAAAAAATAACGACCATAGGAATTCAGGACTGAAATACAAACTTTGAAAAATCAAGATGGATAAAGGTGAGACCATCCAAAATACTTGACCAAGTTCACTCATTGTCATGATGACCTTGGAAGTGTTTGAATAACCATTCATAAGGATGATATGGTGAGCCTAGCTCTCCTAGGCCTTCCTAAGAGTTGCAATAGATATCAGGACTATGTGAATGGAGGGGAGAAGTTGCCATATTGGGAACTATAGTGGTCGGATTGGATGGAGGAGAAAAGCAGAAGGAACAACATAGATGGTTCCCCATCAAAGACTGATTTCGACGAAAAATGTGCCTTAGCGAGTAAGGCAAGGAAAGGGAAACGAGAGGTGTCCCATTCAAAATCGAATTCTTGCCATGGAGTTAAGAAGAAAGACATGACGAAAGTTAAATGATTTCATTGTCACGAGCTCGACCATTTTGGTACAAATTGTCCACTCAAGAAGATCAAGAAGAAGTCCTCAGGAGGAGCAACTGGTGAGGCTTCGGCCTCTCAATTCAAATTGGAATTTACTCTCATTTCATGCATGGTGTCATTAATGATGGGTAGTGTATGGTACCTTCATATTGGAGCTTCATTCCACATGACTGGTGACAAAGCGTTGTTCAGTGACCTGGAGGAGAATGATCTCTCGTTACATATCAAGATGGGTGACGACAGGAGGTATAGTGCTACTAGATTGGGAACGGTTACTTTTTAGAGGGAGTAGGGTGCTCCTCTCACCTTGAAGGATGTTATGTATGTGCCCAGGTTGAAGAAGAACTTAGTATCTTTTTTTTTCTTTTTTCTTTTTTATGTTTTGGAATAACTTGTTTAGAGTTTTGATTAAACCCTGAACAATCTATTCCAAAACAGTTTTAAAATTTGACATACCTGTATGGATTCTAACTTAGTATCAATCATCATGCTTGAGGATAGAGGCTATGATGTGATTTTATTGAAAGGAAAGGCATTCTTTCGACATAGCCACGGGTCAAGTAAAGAAGATAGGGATTCAAGTTAAGAATATCTATAAGTGGAGGTAGAGGATTGTGTTGATTTGAGCACGAAATCAAAAAAGATGTAGAGATGAGATGTTCGCAAGTTGTGGCACAAGCGATTAGGCCACTTGCATCATGGGGCTTTGAAAATCATGTGGCAGATATCTACTAGTCTTCCCAAAAGTATAATTGAGCAAGTTGATACATGAAAGGGGTGTACTTTGGGAAAATACACCAAGGCTTCCTTTCACGAAAGAGACAGTCGAGCAGACACAATTCTAGAGCAAGTCCAATCAGATGTGTTTGGACCATTATCGACAAAATCCATGACTAAACACATGTATTATGTTACCTTTGTTGACGACTTTTCCCTTAAATGTTGCATATTTTTCATGTAGAAGAAGGATCAAACTTTCATAAAGTTTTGTGAATTTAAAGCATTGGTCAAGAAAGAGTCTCTCAAGAAGCTTAAAGCTCTAAGGACTGATAACAGTAGTGAGTACGTCTCAAATGAGTTTAAGAACTTCTGTGTAGCATACGAGATTAAATGGGAGTTGATGGCACCCTATAACCTACAGCATAATGGGGTGGCTGAGAAGAAGAATGAAAACATTGTAAGGGCAACACAGGCGATGTTGCATGATTAGTGCCTACCACTACACTTGTGGGATGAGGCATGCAACACAACTTTCTATTTGCAGAACCCTATCCCACATCAGATTCTTGGGATGAAGACACCAAAGGAGGCTTATTCTAGTAAGAGACCAGATGTTGGTCACTTCAAGATTTTTGGGTCATTGGTCTATTTCCATGTGACCAAAGATGCACGGAAGAAGCTTGAGACAACAGTAGATTTGGGGATATTTTTGGGGTACACTAATACAACTCACAACTATCGGGTGTATGTGTCGACGAGTAGGATGAAAGTGATTCACAGCCATGTCAGATTCGTTGAGGAGACGAACATGCAAGTTTCCCTTGAGAGGGAGCTTAAGTTACATGTGGTTTAGGAGCTTTTAGCTCCTAAGGCCAAGGATCCTCAGATTGATGTGAAGCAGCCACACGCAGAGGAGCCGAGAATGGAGACATCCACTCAGGAAGATTCTTCTAGAGATGGGAGAAAGTGCAATAGAGAGGCTAACAGGTTATTGCATGATGCACAGGGGAATGTCGTAGCACCCACATCTTAGCATAGGCAGAGGAGGTCACCTAAGAGGTACACTGGATACATGGCTATTATGATCAGATGTGTTGAGACTTAGGCCTATTCCTTTAAGGAAGCAGTGCAGCAACTAGTTTGGGTTGATACCATGGTGGAGGAGTATGACTCCATAGTTCGTAACAATGTTTGGGATGTGGTTCCAAGACTGGAGGATAAGTCAGTGGTGAGCTCCTTATGGCTTTACAAGGTAAAGCAAGCTACATATGGTAGTGTGGAGAAGCATAAGGCCAAGTTTGTGGCATTTGACTTTTCACAGGTAGAGGGGATTGAATATGATGATACATTTTCTCCTGTTGCAAGGTACTCATCAATCAAATCTATATTGGCACTATCAGCGCAGATGGGTTGGAAAATACATTAGATGGATGTAAATACAACCTTACTTAATCGCACGATTGAGGAAGATGTGTACATAGAGTAGCCTGATAGTTTTGATACCTTTGACCATGAGTCACATGTGTCTCGACTTAAGAGGGCGTTGTATGGGTTGAAGCAAGCACCCCATGCTTGGTACACTAGGATCAATAGCTACTTCACCAGGTTGGGCTTCATGAAGAGTGAAGTGGATGCGAACCTAAACCACATAGTGGTGAAAGATAAATTGTTGATCATTGTGTTATATGTCAATGATTTGATTTTGATAGGTGAAGATCAGTTGATCAAGTCTTGTAAGGAGGACCTTGCAAGAGAATATGAGATGAAGGACATGGGGCTCATGCATTACTTTCTAGGCATGGAAGTATGGCAAGGTGATGGGGAATTGTTTGTCTTAGGGGAATTATGCCAACGAGATACCAAAGAGATTCTACATGGAGAGAAGCAAACCCATGTAGACTCCTCTAGCAAGTAACTAGAGGAAGGAGGATGTTACTTCAGGGGAAATAGTGGAAGCTATTGTTTATAGGCAGCTTGTGGGTTCACTCATGTATTTGGTGAACACGCGATCGGATATGTTCTATGCAGTTAACCAGATTATTCAAGTGATGGCTAGGCCTACCAAGTTGTATTGGAAGGCGACAAAGCATGTGTTGAGATACCTCAAGGGAACTACTCAGTATGGATTGTGGTACAAACAGATAGAGGGAGTGAAGCTTCAAGGCATCATCGATGCAGATTGGGAAGTGAGTCCATCTGACAGGAAGAGAACATCAGGAGGGATCTTTAGTATTGGGTCAATGGAAGTTTCTTGGTACAGCAGGAAATAGAGATCGGTTGCACTCAATTTGGTAGAGGCAGAGTACATGGCTGCAAGTCAGGCAGCATGTGAGGCCATCTGGATGAGGAATATTCTGGTTAGTTTTTTTAGTCAGGAGATGGATCCAACTATGATTTACTGCGATAATCAAAGTTGTATCAAAATTTCTAAAAATCCAGTCTTTCATGATCAGTCCAATCATATTGATATCTAATATCATCATCTCATAGATTGTGTATTGAGGTGAATTATGTTGTTGAAGTACATTTCCACAGAGGAGCAAGATGTTGACATTTTGACAAAGGCATTGTCAAGATGTAAATTTGAGTTTCACAGAGGTAGGATCGATGTAGCTAATAATCCATTTCTTGTTGACCGGGAGTGTTGAGAAATGGCAACAAGAAATTCTAGTTTAATTTTTCCTTGAATTAAACCGTGAATTAAAAATTGAATTCTATTCTCGTAGCAACTTGTAAATAATTAATTAAGTTTAATTAACTTTTAGGAATTTCGATTTGGAAGTCTTTTTTTAGTCGTTTATATGTTCTCCCTAAATCTTTGGGGTCCTGGATGAGTTTATTTAAGTTGTAATTAGATAACTCAGTTTGACTAAGTTATAGATAATTAAACTAGTTATAATTGTTTGTGGAACTAGTAGAGGTCTAGTAGTGAGTTGGTGCGCTGGTGGATCCTTAGTGCTACTCCAGCTAACTGAATATTCCCTCATGAGAAACTCATGCATGTCAGTTCAGAGAAAGACCCCGTTGAGACTAGAGTGTAGGGACAATGTACTATCAGTTGTAGAATGATCTGAGTTTTATAGATCATGCATGTAATTAAAGAAGGAACTAAGTTTGGATTGCGTAGTTATGGAGGAAAGATTTCCGAATTAAATATCGGTTGATCCTCATAGGAATTGCGCAAGGAAATAGGGGCTCAATATGCAGCAAAAATTGGCTAAGTGTTGGTTAGAATGGACTTGTGACACAGAGAGTTGATCATACTTGTTCATGAATTTTTCTTGTGAGAACAAGCTTTTTATTATCACTCATATTTTTTATTAATGCAACATATAGTCAGGATTTTGAGTAATGGGTTTCCCAAGAGAAACAATTGTGTTATGTGTCTTTGATTATCTTCTTCTTGTCAATTATTGTTTTCATTGATCATTTATTTCCATCATTTAAAGAGTAGAATAGATTCTTGTCTTGTGTTTTTCTACATTACATGAGCTGTCAATCTATAGGAAAATATACAATTTCTACACTGTTCCTCGCAAGAAGCTTTGGGAGAGACTTGAAGAGATCATGGTTCCTCGTAAAATGAGGATGTTGGTGATACACCTCTACAATACTGTCACTTCCAAATTTAAGACCAACAAAGGGTGGTCTAAAGACATTAAATCCAATATCAAAGTTAAGCAAGGGTGTCCCTTATGCCCTACCCTTTTTGGCATATACATCGATAAGCTAGAGGAGTGTTTAGAAACTACAGAATGCAAGGGCACTGGGCTTCTGGGTGTAATCATTACTCTTCTCCTTTATGCTGATGATATCGTTCTTCTTGTAAAAATCCATGATGACGTAGACAAGGATCTTAAGACTCTTCATGTCTACTGCTCCAAGACAGGTATGACAGTTAATACCGATAAGGCTAAAGTCATGATCAATAAATCCAAAAATATCACCCATGGTAGTTTCGTTTACAATAACCATTTCTTAGAGAAGGCTCCTTATTATAAATATATGGGTATTGACATTCCTTATCAACTCAACTAAAATTATAGCATCGAGAAAAGGATTATTGGAGGCTGGAAAGCTAATTATGAGCTTGAAAACAATTGTAAAACATCTGATATTTTCATTTGGAGTAAAAATAGGTTCCTCTTTGAGACTCTCATCACCCCTATTGTCTTATATGGACGTTAATTTTGGGTTTGCAGTATATCCAAAGAGTCTTGGAGAAATATTGAGACAATTCAAAAGAAATTCATAACTTACAACCGAAATATCAAGGGAAATACTCCCTATCCTATCATCCTCAATGAAGCTGGTCCATTCCCCATTGAAAATATGGCTATGTTTAGATATCTAATGTATAAGAAGAAGCTTTACAACATGGAATCCAAGAGGCTCCAAAAAATTACTTCTAACTTTAGTCAAAATCCCCACCTTTGCCTCAAGCACGGTTGGCATAAGGATGCCCAGTCTTGGCTCAACAATTGGGGGATTAAGGAGGAAATCATTATGGGAAGCAAAGATAGTGTCAAAGATACTATTATCTCCAATTTTAAGGACAAGTTGTGGGAGGATAAGGATTTTGAGGGTTAAAGGAAGATAAGATACTATAGGGAGGTCATCAACCCCACCTTTGATAATCTGAATTATCTCTTTGTGTTGACCAACACTAAGAAAAAAATAAAAATCACTATGATTAGAACTAAATCTCACGAGCTTCGAAGTGAAACCAGGAGGTGGTCTGTTATCACTCAGGTTGTTCCCCAAAACTTGTGAGAAAAGGGAATATGACTGAGGTAACCACTAACCAATATTTTAGATGTAATTTCTAGCCAAACTGCATCTAGAGAGGGCTCTCTCTTTATATTTTGACTTTTTTTTTTGAAGTTTTTATGCTAGCTATGATGTACAGAGGTTTTTTTTAAGTTTGTTTGGATGGTGATTTTAAACAGAGCTAGGATGCAAGTCTGAAAGAGATTATTCCATTGGGAAATGGAGTCTATGAAGATGGACTAGTGAGTGTGTTTCTGTGATGACGGGCAATACTACAGAGCAAGATAATCAGTTTTGGAACAATATTGAAAGCTAGTGATTGATGGGATGTAAGCCAGGGGGTAAAGGGCAGCCAAGAATCCTTTATCATGGTGGTAGAGGGAAGGTGCATGAATATTTTCAAGGAGCAGTGAAGAATTCCTTGGCAATTTTCAGAATGAAAGAATTAGTAGAAACAGAAGCATTTAAGAATTTATGTTTATGCTAGTTCTGAAGAAAACATAAATAACAACAAGAATTGAACACAGAGTGTATTTAAACAAGTTCCGGGCTATTCTTTTTCCCTGTTGTTAAGATTATGAAACATACATGAGATTTGCAAACATAGAAAACACAAAAACACAATTTAGAATAACTTATTGAGCCAAAGAGAGACACAGGAATTCTGTAGTAGAGTCCAGAATCATCACATCCACATTCAGAAGGTCCAACAGCAATGCATTTCAACAACCTTTGTATTAATAAATATCAGACTTACAGCGCAGTCCAATAGGAGAATCACCAACCCCAAATACATTCCTTGGGGGGGTATTTATACAAAAAGAGAGTTTACAAAATATCTTGAGGATAAGATAAGAAGAAATAACTTCCTTCAGCTACTCTGTCAGAGAAATAAATGCAGCAATAAAGGTAGGAGTTATTGTGGCTATGCTAGTTGCTTTAACTGACAAGATATTTTAGACTTTTCACCCAGGAATTCGGCTGGTAGTTGTGTCGTTAATTTGCCTTCCTGTGTTCTTGTCCTGATCTTTTCACCTGTTCTTGATTCATCTTTAATGTGTCATGATCCTCGCTTGAGCTCCTTCCTTCATATCTGCCACGTGTCTTGCGTTTTGACCAAGTGTACATGGGTAGAAAGATCTAAATTACCTAGGAAAAACTTGCAGCATACTCTGCCACCACTGTTCTGTAGGAAACTGATGTCTTTGTATTTTTACAAGTATTTCATCAGCCTCAGTATACCTGTAAAAGTTAGGCTTGACTTCAAAAATATGATTTATTTCATGTTTTATGAAAAACAAATTTTCCAATTTGTCATATAAATTTTGTTCGGAAGGAGGCCCTGTGCCTTCTAAGGTGTTGGATGATGCAGTTATCTGATTTGTTACATACATGTTTACTCGGTGAGCATACTGTTGATGTTATAACAGCTTTTGATTGCTTGTTAGTAAACTGGGTAGACCCTTCTGCAGTAAGTTTGTGAATTTCTCTGTGAAGGCATTAATGTCCATCTGCATTTCTTGACACTTCCTTTCCAAAGTTTGTATAAAACCTCTCATTGTTAGCACCTTCTTCACTGTCAAAATGGTGCCTGTCCTATCCAAGATGTCCAAAGCTGCTAGTTGTTCTTTAGTATTGGTATTCAAAAAATGGATAAACCTATTGGCCTGCTCAGGCATATTTCCTAATAATGCCCTGACCCTTTGTATTTGCTCTTGTGCCCTTTCTATTAATTCAATTTGTTCATAGACTGTCTGAATTGATAGCCATTGGTCAATAATGGACTGGCCAAGCTTGGTCCACAAAATCATTTTAATGTCTGTCAGAGATTTATATAAGGTGAGATCCTTTTCCAATGATTTCACCTTGTTCTCCAGGGCCTTCACCTCTATGGTCTTCTCTACCACTGTTATTTTTGATCTGTCATAGATCACTTCTAGCTTGACTAGTCTTTCTTTTGCCTCTTTGAGCTCTGAAATTTGAGCTTCTAGCTCTTGCACTGCCTTCATCATTTCTTCCATCCTCATGATGGTCTCAGGCTCTGTTGTTGTTGTTTCTGTAGCATCTGTAGTTGTTGTACCTATTGTTGATGCTGGCTCAGTGGGAGGGATTGCTGCTGTGTCTGTGGGGGTAGCAGAGACAATTATTGGAGCTGTTTCGGGTGGATGGGAGGTCAACTCTCCCTCCTTAGTTTGCAATGCTTTCTCCAACTCTTGCTCTATC
Organism: Pinus taeda; assembly: GCA_000404065.3. Lineage (NCBI taxonomy): Eukaryota > Viridiplantae > Streptophyta > Pinopsida > Pinales > Pinaceae > Pinus > Pinus taeda. The sequence continues at coordinate 62,360 of APFE030148488.1, forward strand.
TGCATTAGCCTTTGGTTCATTCTCATCAATAAATCCATTACATCCTCTTTTGCTTTTTCTTTTGCTAGTTCTGTTGTTTGTGGATGCATGGTGACAAGCAGCTTTAATTTCTTTCTAAGGGAAGCAATATCTTCCTCCTTTTTTATCAATGCTTTGATGCCCTTGGCATCCTTGGGATCATGTCCCAACTCAATAACTATTTCTTCCACAGTCTTTATTTAGTTGTCTTTGGCTAGAGAAGAGATCTTCTCCAAATCCAATTGAGCAAATGTATTACTCAATGACTCTTTTAATTGGTGGGATAGCATTGCCTTGTCTACGAGTGTAGCATAGACCATTTCACCCGTTTGTTTCTGCAATTCTATTTGGTCCATTTGGTGTATGTATTTGGCAAGGACCTCTAGATTGGTCCTTATGTAGTCAGCTGCAAACTATAGCTACTGAACATTGGGCTTGAAATGACTTAAGATCATTTTCTCCTCCTTGATGTCATAGGCCGCCATTAGTCTATGTTGTTTGGAGGGTGTCATCTTAAGAAATTGATCATACAACTGAATTCTTAATGACTCATTTTGAGCCTTAATCTCCATGAATGATTGTTTGATGTCTGATCGTTTCTTGGCTTGTGACCTTGAGGAGGAGACTTCCATTCCATGCTGCCTCTCCCCTTCTTGTCTATGAGAGCTAGCGGAAGTCTGTTGGCTGATGGCCCTCTCTCCTCTTGTGCTTTCAGTGATTTCTTCCACAGTGTCCTCTTCAGGAGGATCTACCCTTTGCCTCTTGGCCTCTTGCTGCCCTGTTGACCCACTTGCAGGTGTGGTCTCTTCTCGGTCCCTTTTCTTACTTCTCTCCTCAGGAAGAGGAGTCTGCAATGCTGGTACCTCTGGTGTTTGTGTCTGTAGTGAAGGGGCTTGCCCTTGACTATGTTCTTTTGAGGTAGTTGGTTGTTCTTCCATTGTTTCTTGATCTGCAACTACCAACTCCTTTCCCTTTGTTGTCCCTGTTGTTGGTGTAGTCCTTTCCTGGGCAACCTGTTGTGCAGTTGTGGCAGTTGATGAGCTTTCCCCAGTTTGCAATGGTATTTTGAAAGACACCTGCCCAAAATAATCTAAGTCAAGAGTTTTTTCCAAAATTTTCATGGTTTGTTCCATTTTCTCTTACTCAGTTAACTCTTCAACTAGTGTGCCCTCCACCCACTCATCTTGGTTGGCAAACTTTTCTATGTAAGGGATACTGCAATGTTCATAGGGTACCAGCCTATATTTTACCCTTCTTGCATTGATAAAGCCATATGGATCATAGGATACCCACCAAAATCTTATCTTGAGTCTGAGTGTTTGACCCAATATTTCATCAACATCCTTCCATCCCTCTTTCTTGTTCATAACAAAGGGGCCTAACTGGTCTCTAAGTTTCAATCTGGCCTTTTTCTTTGTGCTATGGAAGTAACTCAGATCTGAATTAATGAATTGCCTGAAATATTCCAAGGCAAACGGTCTCATTGGCACATATCTGGGTAGCCTGTAGGGGCATAGCTAACAGCCATATATCCTCAGAATAGTGTGATTCTGGTAAAAGTACCAGTCACCTATTTTATAGTTTTTGGAGAGCTGTAGTATCTTTTGCATATCATGTGTCAGTCTAGGAGGAGGAGTTCTCATCAGGAGAGAAGAGACTGGGTGTAAAAATAAATCAATAAACTCACAATAAGAGTAGGGAGAGCTGCGGACTTCATGAAAGATTGGGGTCCAAAAAATCACAGACCTCCTTTCCCCTTTATGGTCCAATTTTCTAATGGGAAATTGGAAGATATCTGGCTGGTAATATAAGAATAGATGATAGATATAGGATGAATATTTAAATATTCCCTCCCTGTCTAGCCTCAACAATTGGTCATGTATCTTATTGGCAATAAATTTGGCCTAGTTGTATTTAACAGCAGGGGGTTGCCCTGGGGTAAAGATAGACATCATAACCGGTATGGTTTCATCAATATGCTCACTTGTCTTGAACCCCAACACAAAAAGAAATCATATCAACAACTAATATACCCACTTCAGTGAAAGAGGCATAGTGAAAAGGAGGTGGCTCCTTAGGCTGGCGATCTGCTCTCATGAACACTTTAGCAATTCTGGTTATCTCTGAGCTAGAGAGTTTGGGACCTTCATCCAGCAAAAACTTCATGGTGAAAGGAAACTGGAGGTGGGTTGGTTTGAAGTTCAGCATCTGATTTATAGAGTCAGGAGTAATATGAAAAAGGGTAGTCCCAGATGGACTCTTAACTGCCTTGTTTGTTGGCTCATAGTTCTCACAATAGAGGTGAATGATCTCAGGCAATATATTCACAGAGGGGAGGTAGTATCTGGGTATATTTGATTCCCAAATGCCATAGACATAATTTTGGTTTAAGTAACTATTTCTGAGCTCACAGACTGCTTGCAGATGGTTTTGGTAGCCTACTAGGTCTTGGATTAGATAGTCTCTATCATCCAAGGGCAAATGTTCCAACTCTTTGTGGGGTTCATTAACGGGAGTGATGTTCAAGGCCACTACTCCTTCCATGGCTAAGCTTTGTTGCCTTTAAAATTGGAAATTTTGTCTTTGTGCAAGTAATTGGGTGAAATAATGGCTTTGTGGATTTCTCCAAGATTTTCACCATTGAAACTAGTTTGTTGACTTTAATTTAGCTCTGCGGATTGAAGCTAGATGGGGAAACTGGACTTATGGGCTTCTTTGGCACAACGGGCTATAATTATGGGCAAACGACAGCTTTCAGTGTTTCTTGAAGATTTTGCAGGGCTGAACGAGCTCAATTTTAGCTCACTGTGCGATTTTGTGGTGAATTCAGCAAGACAAAGGTTCTGGGGTAATTTGGCAGCAACACAGTGTTTCATTTTCAAATTTATAGGTGTTGTGGGCAATTTTATAATGAAATCTAATAAAAATAGGGTTGGGCACAATTGGTTGTAAATACCTGTTTTCTCTGTGGAATGGCCGATTTGCAGGTGACCAGGTGGGCCGAGGGGTCGAGCTGTGTAATAAAACTGCTGGTTGGCGGACTTGAATGGCAAAAATAGCCTTTTGGACGTAAATTCGCATGCACAGGTCGCTTGGAGAAAACTAAGGTAAATGGGTAAAAACAATGTTTTCACCCCTTTTTACCCGAAATTTTGACTTTGGCGGGTTCGGGGCGCTTTTTTTTATGACATCAGCATGACGTCATTTTGTTGTGTAGCAGGGTACGGATGATGACATGGCAGGTGACGTGGCATGTGACGTGGCGGGTGACATCAGCAGATAGGCAGGTGACAAGGTGGGTGATGTCATTAGGTGACGTGGGGATGACGTCAGCAGGGAGGTGGGTGGGTGGTAAGTGGTATTCCCCGCACCGCTTTTGGGGGGAAGTGGTTTTGGGGGAGGGGGATTTGAACACACCGAGCACTTGACACGCGTCCTCGGTATGGCGGAAATACCACCCATCCCCCAGACGTTATCGTTCGGCAGGTTAGGGCTCGCAGTATCGCCGACCATCGCCGAATCTGGCAGCGCCGATCCGATGGCTGGCGGGTAATAAAGGTAGCGGCAGGATAACTTTGGGGACCCGGTTTAATATTTTGGGTTTTTGTAAGGTTTGCGATGTATTTCGGACTTTGGATAAAATGGGTTTTTGGGGGTAAAAATGCGGGTTTCGGCTATTTTTTTTAGCCATAGGCTAAACAAGTCCCGATGGGCACGTGGAGGGTTTTTATTGGCCCCGGGTGGACCAATAACTCCCTAAAAAAAATTTAAAATATAGCTATAGTTAGCCAACGGTCGGGGTATTAAATGTTTTAGGTATTTTGGGTATTTATACATAGTAAGGGAGGGGAATATACATAGGAGCTATATAATAAGGTTAGTAGGTTAATATGATTATGTGGGACGGGTTTGTATGAGTGAAAACTTAGGCAAGGGGGGAATGAAAGGATGCCAAGTGGAGAAGTTTAGGAAAATTTGGTAAGATGGAATAAATACTTTTTACACAAGAAATGTGGCTTGTTTTGCCTAGGTGAAAACACATTTTCACTTAGTTTTTCTATGGGATGAAGTGGACTAAAGGTAATGAGCAGATCTCATTTCCCTTGGGGGGAATGTTAGTAAGTGTTTCTTGGGAAAATGGGGAGGGGAATTAGTCATGCTCCATTTGTTTTGTAGCCACCTTGCCATGGTACCTTATGATTTTTATGAGATGGCAACTTGTTCCAAAGGATCAAATTGCTCATAAACCATGCTTCTATACCATCAAAACTGCCTACCCAACCTAGTATACCTAACATTTTCTCTTCATTTTCATTGGGTTCACTTGAACTAGCAAAACCTCATTCTTCTCTTTTCTTTTAGCTACCCTCCTATCTAAGTCTACCCTTATTTCTTCCAGGGCTCAGATTAAGCTGTTGAGACCCTTTGCTTCTCTACCTGACTACTTGCCTACCAAGCTTAAACTGTTTGTGCAGACCTTTATTCTCTAGTCTAAGACAAGTGAAATTCAAACATGATCTAGCCAGGATTAGACTGTCTAGCTATTCATCAATTGTGACAAGAGTCAACCACCTATACATAGTGAAATTCTTCAAAATATGGAACCTTTGCAGCATGAAAAGGGTGAACATATTTGTCACTTCTCCAGTCAATCATGAAAGATGAAACCTATTGGTATAGGAAGCTAACAGTGGCTCCACTTGGTGATGGCTTTTTCTAATGAAAAGTCAAGAACAGCAGGTTAGATAGCCTTGTATTAAGTTCTTGCTGTATTTTGAAATTTCTCTTTTGTTATTCACAAAAGGGCTCTTCTGCAATGCCTGTATTTCTCGTGAACTCATTCCCAAAGATAGCAACACTGTTTTGGGTCCTCTGTTTGATTATTTCTCATTATTTTCACAGCTCCCAAGTCTGTTTCTTTAGCTTCTTCTGATAGATTTAAAATGTAGTACCCAATGGTGACACAATTCCTTGCCTTCTCATCAAAAATTTTTGTAAATTATTCCCTATCCTATTGCTGTAATAAACTCCAGAAAGTAAACACTACTATGTACAAATTGAAGTGTTTCTATTTTTAACAAAGTGTTTCAAAATAATGCTTCAGCATTCTGCCATTGACTGGTCCCTCATCTGCCTCTGTACCATCCAGACTTTTCAAAAAGTAGGTGTTGTTTCCTTGTACAATCTGAATGATAAATGGTCCTCTCCATAAGAAATCGAATTTTCCATGTTTTCCCCTATCTTCTCTTCTAGAATCCCAGTTTAAGACTTTATCCCCAATGAAGAAATCCTCTGCTTTGGTTCTTTTATCAAATATCTTTTTAAGCTTTTCTTGTAGAACATGGGCTCTGTGATAGACCTCTTCTCTTTTCTGCTGCAAGTGAATAGTTTGATTGATCCTTCTCTGAATATCATTAGGTTCTGCTTGTATCTCTTGTAGCAGCTTTATCACTGGGATTCCGAAAGAAGAAGGGAATACTGCCTCCATTCCATAAACCAATTGATAGGGACTGGTCCCAATAGATCTCTTGGTGCTTAATCTGTCTACCCATAGGGCATTCACAAGCTTTTTATGCCAGTTTTTCTTGTTCTCCTCCAAGACTTTCTTAATGATGTTGATCAAACTCTTGTTGGAGGATTTGGCTAGGCCATTACCTTGAGGGTAATAGGCTGTAGAATGGCCCAAGGTAATGTGGTATTTATGACAGAAATTAATCATTCTTTTAGACCTAAAGGGAGCAGCATTGTCTGTAATAATTTTCTCCGGGCAGCCAAACCTAGACAAGATGTTGGTCTCAAGGAACTGGATGATTACTGAGTCATTGGCTTGCCTGCAAGGGATGGCCTCTATCCACTTGGTAAAATAATCTGTAGTAGTCAAAATCCATTTGTGCTAGCCAGAGGATAAAGGGTGAATTTCCGCAATGAAGTCTAAACCCCATTGTTGAAATGGTTTCTCAGTGGAAATGGGCCTAAGGGGCAGAGGCAGCAACTTTTTCTTGCCTTCAAAAATTTGGCATTTGTGTAAGAAGTTACATATTTTTTCACATCAGCAAATAGGGTGGGCCAATAAAATCCAGCCCTTAGGATTTTATCAGTAGTTGATTTCCAATATAAATGTCCACCACAATCCCCTGCATGAAATTATTTAAGTACTTTGTCAGTTTCTTCTTTGATTAGACAATTTAATAAAACACCTTCATGGTTTTTCCAAAAGAGAACATGATCTAAAATGCAGAACTTGGAAGCTTTCATTTTCAAAAATCTTTTCTTTGTTCTGGATAATCTTGGAGGAGCTTGTAGGTTTAATAATACAAAAGATATGTCAGCATACCAAGGTGATTGTAAAAAGTTTTGATTGATCTGTGGAGTTGCCATCTCCTATTCATTATCATTTGATTTATGTCAACGGCTTGAAAGTTAGTTTTAGTCATGAGTTTAGCTAGTCCTTGTCCTTTTATCAGTTTTGTTGGTTTAATTTCAATGTCATATTCCAGTATGGTAGCTATCCATTTGGCCCTTTTGCCTTCAATGCCTTCTTGGGTCAGGATGTCTTTAACAACAGTGTTGGGCATAGAAGCAATCACATGAGAGTACAAGATGTAAACTCTGAAGTCCTTGATGGCCTTTACAAGTGCATATGCCTATTTCTCCATGATTTGATATTTGAGTGGATCATCTCTAAGGGCTTTACTGAAGAAGGCTATGGGTCTTTAACATCCCTGGTCATCTTTTTGAAGTAAGACAGCAACAATTGTATGTTCTGATGCAAATGAGAATATGATAAAGTGCTTGTCAAAATTGGGGCTTGTGAGGATTGGTGTTTGAGTCAAATATTTTTTGATTTCTTCAAAGGCTTGCTTAGTTTCTATTGTCCACTTAACCTTGGACTCTTTTTTGAGCATGTTGTTTAGCAATCTTATTAGCTCAGCCAGCTTTGGTATGAATCTTCTTAGAAAGTTGATCTTTCCCAAAAAGGCTTGTAGTTCTTTAATGTTTCTGGGGTGAGGGACTTGTAAGATGGCTTGTATTCTATCTAAATCAATCCTCATGCCTTCTATAAAGATGATATGGCCCAATAATTTTCCTTCCTCTAGGCCAAACAATGATTTCTTTGGATTTAATGATATACCATATTTCCTGCAAATTAAGAATACTTGCCTTAGATGATCTAGGTGCTCTTGATCTGATTTGGAGAAAGCTGTAAGGTCATCTAGGTAAATGACTAAAAATTCATGGATTTCTTTAGCAAAAGCAATATCCATGGCTCTTTGAAAAGTTGCTCCTGTATTCTTGAGTCCAAAAGGCATTTTCACATATTTGAATGTTCCCCAAGGGGTTGTGAAAGCAGTTTTATCTTGGTCATCAGGGTGCATTAGGATCTGATTGAAGCCTGAGAATCCATCTAACAGTGATATCCTTGAAGCACCCCCCTACCCTTTCAGGATGTGATCCATTTTTGGCAAAGGGTAATTATCTTTTAAAGAGACTTTGTTCAAATTCTTAAATCAACACATAACCTTATCTCCCCTGTCTTCTTTCTAGTGGGCACTAAATTTGAAACCCATTCTGAGAATCTGATTGGAGCTATAATTCCAGCTTCATACATTCTCTCAAATTCTTTCTCAATCAAAGGGAGCAGCACAGGGTTGACCCTCCTAAGTTTCTGTTTGAAAGGTTTTTGGTTTTCTTTGAGAGGTATTGTGTGTTGGATTACTGCAGTATCATAAGACTTTAGGTCCTCATAACTCCATGCAAATACATCTTGAAATTATTTGAATAATTCAATATACTCGAGTTTTTGGTCAGAAGGTAGAGCTTTGGACAATTTTATCATTTTGGGATTTTCTGTAGTTCCTAAATTACAGTCCTCAATTTCTGCATTTAATGGCTGCATTTTATGTTTGCTAGAGATGTCATTTGAGTCAAAAGTGTCCTCTAAAGGAGTGAGGCCTGTAGGTAGAAAGTTATCCTTCAGCTCAATGACTTCACATTTTGCTGCAATTTCATCCTCACCTTCTTTTTCATGAAGTTGCTGTAAATCTATTTTAGTGAACTTGGTGGGATGTAGAAGTTGGTTTGTTGTTTCAGCAGAGATATGTGTTTGAACTTTTTCCATTTGATTGCTTTCCTCTATAGTGTTGGTATCCATTTTTGTGCTTGAGAACTCTTCTTTCAAAGTCAGGAAATTGTTGCTTTGTGTGTCATTTTCAAACACCTGCCAGTTTTTGACATTATCTGGTACAACAGGTCTATGTTTTATTTCAGCAGTGAATTGGTGATTGAGCTTAAATGGCAATTTGCAAGTGCTTGCTAAGGTTGCTAAACTATGGGCATGCAGATTTTGATTCATTAGAATCTTGGTCAATTGGGATTCAAGAAAGGTGTTGAGAATTTCCATTGTAGCAGCTCTATATGACCTCAGCCTAAGATCATTTGTGATGAAGTTACCCTTTATTTGTTGAACGATGAGGTCAGAGTCTCCCAAAATTGATATTCAAGCTGCACCTAAGTTTTTTATCACTTTGAGCCCTAAGAGGAGGGCTTCATACTCAGCCATGTTGTTAGTGCACCTGAAATTCAATCTAAATGCATGTCCCTCAGCGTGGTCATTCTACACATTGTGTATCCAAACCCCTGCCCCTGCTCCTAGCTTATTAACAAATCCATCAAACTCTAGATACCATAGGTTTTCTTGATTTGAACTGGTATTAGGAGATTTTTCCATTTGCTCAACAGGCATAGTTGGATTGACAGTCTCATAAGATTCTTTATGCGTGACTGTCAATTTATTGTTTTCCAAGATTTCTTGAATCTAAACTGTGGATTCTTTGTCTAGGAATTCATCCTGACTTAAAGTCACCATTTTTTCATCAGTTTGGGTTTGAATCTTAGTGTTGTATAAGATAAAAGAGTCCATGTCTGAATGCATAGAATAAATGGGAAAGTTTTGGGGTTTTTCTTGACTACTTAACACATACTTCATCAAAGTTTCTTGGTATAGCCTTTTAGGCTGGCCGAAGACTGAGATAGTGACACAAGACATGTCTAGTTGCAAAGATCCTTGTAGCTTGGCACCCCGGGATCTAGATAACATCATTCCATACTTGGGTGGAATATCAGCTACCACCACATCCATGAGAATTGTCTTGGCTGGATATTGGACTAATGACACACATAGATCCTTGATTAAGCCTAGACACCGAACCTGACTGGAATCAAAGGAAAACAAGTCTTTGTATGGCCTTGTGATATCTAGGTCCAACTTCTCCATGACAGATTTAGGCATCAGATTATGTGAAGCTCCTGAATCAAACATTGCATTTTGAAGCACCTTGTCATGGATGTTTAAACTTACATAGAAGGGAGGGACTCCTCCATCAACTGATTTACCATTTGCTTCATGGCCAAATATAAGTTCTGGTTGATCATCAAGGATGTTTACTGAATATTTGTTTTCGGAAATTTGTAATGATCTACTGATTTGTTCCCTAAAAACTTCATGCCTAGCCAATTCAGATAATGGGATGGACACTTTTAACTTACTTATTTCAGCCTCCATATTAAAGGGTCTTTCTATTTGTATTTTGACATTTTGGGCAACAAGGTTGTGTCTTTCAACTGGGTTTTCAACAACTGCCTCTTTTACTGGAATGTTATGATGAACTAGAGTTACTTTCTCACCATCTTCCAAAGGTTCTTCTACAACTTCTCTGAGTGGAGAAATAGATGTAGGGTGTTGTTTTGATCTATCTTTGTCTGAAATATCTTTGACTGTTGGACTATTTGGATTGGAAGTTGATTTAGGGATGATTGGTACATGAGAGTCCTTGAGTTAGTTTTGGTAGGTTGCTTGATTGTGTTGTGTTTGGGATCATCAGGGATATCTATTCTCCTACTTCTCAAGTTATATTGCTTGTGGACTTCATACACAGCTATTTCATACCCTTACTTAAAATCAAAGGATTCCCCTGATTTCATTTGACACTGACTAAGAGTATGAGCTTCTTGATCTTATTGAGTTAGGAAATTTGGTTGGCCACTGTTGAGACCCATTAGGTTAATGTGGGGGTCCTCTGTTGGTTCACTAGATGTGGAGGCTTCTGCATAGTTTTCTTGGAAGGGAGGCCTTATTTTTTGCTCTGGACCAACTTTTCCTACATTGAGGTTTTGATTTTTTCTAAAGTTTTCATTTCTTGCATTATTGTTTGGTTGGTTTTCCCATGAAGATTTCCTCTCAATAATTTCCACTCTATCTCCCAACCTATCCATGCCTTTAATGATTGCATCAAGTTTCTGCTCAAAGGTAGAGGGTTCCTCTTCGAAGGTTGTTCTTTTTCAGATCTAGCTCGATTTCATTTGGAAATTAGATTAGCTTCAACATTCACAGGTATGCTTTGCATATCTTCAAGGCTAGGAGGAGCTCTCTCCCTAAGCTGGTAAGCCATGTATGAATCAAATCCATCAGGGAATTTGATCAATGCTAAGTCTGGTGGTGGTCTAAGATTTATTGGAATAACAAGGTATGTATTGTTGAATCTGGCACAATAATCTTGGACACTCTCTTGTGGGCCTCTTTTCAAGTTCTCATATTCAGTTAAGATGTGTAAAGGGTCCTTTTTCTTCTCCCACATGTTTAGGAAAGTTTGATAAAGGGCATCTGGATTAGCTATTGTGTTTGCAGGGAGTGACCTAAACCATGCCCTTACATCACCAGTTAAGCTCTGAACAAAAATTTTCATCCTAACATCATTATCATCAATCTCATAGTTTTCAAAATAGTCTGTCATCCTCTTGGTATGTTGTTGAGTAGTGTCACTGCCTGTACCATCAAAGTAGGTAATTTTTCCCTAGTAATCCTGTGGCATAGCCCCTGGATTGGCAGGCAACTACAAGGGAGCATATCTGTTGGCCATATTAGCTGGGAAAAGTGGGACAACTAGAAGCGCAGGGATAGGAGCTGAGATAAGTGTTGTGGATTGGTGGGTCGAAAAGAGATTTTGGAGTGACAGAGGTGAACTAGAAGAACCTACAACAATAGGAAGAAGGGCTTGAGGTTTTGTTGTAGTAGGTTTAATTTGAATGGGTTTCTGCTCGGGTGTTTCAAGATTTGAATCAGCAGAACTCTCTTGATTTTATAGTTTCCTAAGGCTCTTAGCAATCAGATTTGGATTGTCAAAAATAGCTGGAGGATTTGGGTTTGGGTTTGACCTTGTTATCGAGTTTTCTTCTTTGGAGCCAGCTTCTAAGTATGTTTAGGAATTTTCTCGGAATATTTGTAGGATACAAGTTTTGACAATATTTTGAAGGAAGCTACTAAAATGTAGGAGGATTTGAGGCTTTCCTTTAGGGAGGTTTGAAATAAGGATGACCAAACAAATATTTGAGATAGCTATTTAGAATCTAAGGCTAAACTGGAATTGGACTGAAGTGGCTTTTATTTATTCTTGTGATTGCACAACAAAGACAGTTTCAAAGGCTACCTGGCTGACTTCAGGTTTCATCTGTAGCTTTAGAGATTAGACAGTAGTAACAGACATTCATTCAGTCCCCCAGCGGAGTCGCCAATGATGTTATCACTCAGGTTGTTCCCCAAAACCTGTGAGAAAAGGGAATACGGCCAAGGTAACCACTAACCAATCTTTTAGATGCAATTTCTAGCCAAACTGCATCCAAAGAGGGCTCTCTCTTTATATTTTGACTTTTTTTTTTTGAAGTTTTTATGCTAGCTATGATGTACAGAGGTTTGTTTTAAGTTTGTTTGGATGGTGATTTTAAATAGAACTAGGATGCAAGTCTGAAAGAGATTATTCCATTGGGAAATGGAGTCTATGAAGATGGACTGTTGAGTGTGTTTCTGTGATGATGGGCAATACCACAGAGCAAGATAATCAAATTTGGAACAATATTGAAAGCTAGTGATTGATGGGATGTAAGTCAAGGGGTAAAGGGTAGTAAAGAATCCTTTATCATGGTGGTAGAGGGAAGGTGCATGAATATTTTCAAGGAGCAGTGAAGAATTCCTTGCCAATTTTCAAAATGAAAGAATTAGTAGAAATAGAAGCATTTAAGAATTTCTATTTATGCTAGTTCTGAAGAAAACATAAATAACAACAGGAATTGAACACAGAGTGTATTTAAAACAAGTTCTGGGCTATTCTTTTTCCCTGTTGTTAAGATTATGAAACATACATGAGATTTGCAAACATTTAAAACACAAAAACACAGTTTAGAATAACTTATTGAGCCAAAGAGAGACACGGGAATTCTGTAGCAGAGTCCAGAATCAAGACATCCACATTCAGAAGGTCCAGCAGCAATGCATTTCAACAGCCTTTGTATTAATAAATATCAGAGTTACATTGTAGTCCAATAGGAGAATCACCAACCCCGAATACATTCCTTGGGGGGGTATTTATACAAAAAGAGAGTTTACAAAATATCTTGAGGATAAGATAAGAAGAAATAACTTCCTTCAGCTACTCTGTTAGAGAAATAAATGCAGCAATAAAGGTAGGAGTTATTGTGGTTGTGCTGGCTACTTTAACTGACAAGATATTTTAGACTTTTCACCCAGGAATTCGGCTAGTAGTTGTGTCCTTAATTTGCCTTCCTGCGTTGCTATCCTAATCTTTTCACCTGTTCTTGATTCATATTTAATGTGTCTTGATCCTCGCTTGAGCTCCTTCCTTCATATCTACCACGTGTCTTGCGTTTTGACCAAGTGTACATGGGCAGAAAGATCTAAATTACCTAGGAAAAAATTGCAACATACTCTGCCACCACTATTCTGTAGGCAACTGATGTCTTTGTATTTTTACAAGTATTTCATTAGCCTCAATATACCTGTAAAAGTTACGCTTGACTTTAAAAAGATGATTTATTTCATGTTCTATAAAAAACAAATTTTCCAATTTTTCATATAAATTTTGTCCGAAAGGAGGCCCTGTGTCTTCTGAGGTGCTGGATGATGCAGTTATCTTATTTGTTACATACATGTTTACTCAGTGAGCATACTGTTGATGTGATAATAGTTTTTGATTGCTTGTTAGTAAACTGGGTAGACCCTTCTACTGTAAGTTTGTGAATTTCTCTGTGAAGGCATTAATGTCCATCTGCATTTATTGACACTTGCTTTCCAAACTCTGTATAAAACCTCTCATTGTTAGCACTTTCTTCACTGTCAAAATGGTGCCTGTCTTATCCAAGATGTCCAAAGTTGCTAGCTATTCTTTAGTATTGGTATTCAAAAAATGGATGAGCCTATTGGCCTACTCAAGCATATTTCCTAATGATGCCCTGGCCCTTTGGATTTTCTCTTGTGCCCTTTCTATTAATTCAATTTGTTCATAGACTGTCTGAATTGATAGCCATTGGTCAGTAATGGACAGGCCAATCTTGGTCCACAAAATCATTTTAATGTCTGCCAGAGTTTTATGCAAGGTGAGATCATTTCCCAATGATTTCACCTTGTTCTCTAGGGTGGTGGGCTCCAGTATTGTATCAATAATGCTACAACTCCTGGGACTCCCTTCTTTACTTTTATCAACCCGGTAGTTCGTAACAAACTTGGAAGCGACAGTGCTGTATGCACAAGTACTAGCTCTTTCCGCAACTGTCACTTGGTCAGCTGACACAAGTCTGCTAGGGGCTTAAGCCAACTTCTATGAGCTCTTAGAAGAATCTTTTTAATTGATGGAGGAAAGCTAACTCGAAGAAAGCTAATCTATTTGCGAAAAAACGATTGGAAAACTGAAGGAAAGCGCAAACACTAGCAAACACTAATTGTACCAGCTAGTCCTACTGATGCAAAGATGAGAATGAAAACTACTGAAAGGGATGCCATTACTTCTATGAAAGTGAAATACATGTGTCTAATAGGGGCCTGGAGTGACCCAGGGACCGGTGGATGGAGAGGTGAGAAGGTGTAGAAGGCTGACTTGGATTAAAGAAGGCTGAAACAATGATTGCGCAAGAAGGTAGGGTTATGTGGGCAAAAGGATAGATGAGGGACGAGGAACCTAGCTAGGAGATGGAACAGTTGGCTTTGATGAAGCTTAGGTGGATGAAAGAGTGGTAGAGATGCTCTGCACAATGCATATTCAAGCGAAACAACAAAGTCTTACAAATAATCAAAGTCCTAGCTAATCTAATCTAACTGTCAATAAAATGAATGAACAACAACTTTATTTGGAAAGAAAACCATGTACATCAACTATGCAATGAAACATTTCGGAGATCTGAACCCATAACTAACTTTTGCAAATGAAGACAGTACACTAAGGATTGCATGGTCAAGCAAACTAGTGTTTTTGTTGGGACAGCACGGTTACTTCAATTCCAGCCCCTGATCCAATAAGGATGAGGTGAAAACGAAAGTGTTGTTGACCCTTTTCTTGGATTTTTTTTCCTGTTATTATCCTAACAATCTATTTTAAACATCTGAAGCAATTTTATTCATAAACAGTGACCTATTTAATCAACACAACTAAATCCGCCTAACAGAAATAGGTTTCAAATGCATAAAAGGAAAACAACGATGCATAAAGGAAAGGTAACAGTACAAAAAGGAATCCCTAGGCTCTCAGGTTGGGCCCAACCCTGAGAGCTATGGCTCCTATCGGAAACTTAGAGTTGATATAAAATCAGACTGCTTCTCATTATCAAAAAATAGTCATAAGTCAAGAGTTATGCCAAAAATAGCTACAACATAACAAGCTAAAGCTAACAGCACTATAGTGAAAAATATGCAATGGTTTCAAAAGTCCCTTACAAAGTATGAGGCCTTAACATTTATACACCACGAGGGCCATAGCTGGCCTCCTAAATCTATGGGACTTGGCTGTCTAAACTGTGAGTAGACAGCCCCTTCCAAAATTTGCTTGGCTACCTTCTAGATCCGGTTTAGGTGGCCTTTGGAGCTCGAAGTTGGGGGTGAAGATCCCGAGGAACGACTATTTAATGTCATATAAAACCCCCTTACGAATCCTCACCTCAAGCTTGGTTGTCTTCTAGCCCATGATTGCTCAATTTTGCTCCAACATGTGTCAAAAAACCTGAAATGAGCACGTGTTAGCCACCTAGGAAGAGTGACTACCCTTATTCGTACAAATGGCATAAATAAACTGAAAAATAATGCATAAGCTATGAAAAATGAAGGATTGAACAAGGACTGAACAAGGATAATTAGGCCAAATGAGCCCAACAAGTTACCAAATTTGGGGCTCATCATTTAGCCCCTGCTAAAAGTGTTGCTCATCCTCTGAGCAACTAGTCCAGCTCCTCGTCTTTCATTGCTTTGATCGCCACCCTCACATCCCAAGATTCTGAAGTAGTATCCTCCTCACTGTCATCAGCTGCATGTCCCCTACTGCTATGTTGGGGTCCCATGAGGTTATGTTTGGAAGGGCCAAATTATGAAGGTAAAACTCTGATAGCTTAGCCTTATCTTCCAATGAACTGCTGTTACATAAATCCATGAACTGCTAGGGGTTTTGGATTTGGGAGATACCCCTCTATGCCAATGTGTTTATTTGGAATTGCAGCCACTGATCCCTGAGGTATAGGCCATAGGATTTGGTCGGCTACATACATTGCAAAGCTTCCATTGCCCAACTGGCCATGCAGGCCAGTTGTGCCTCCTTTTCTTGCATCTGCTGTTTTAGAGATTGTATCTCTATGCCTGCCTGCAATTCCCTTTCCTACAGTTGTCGGTCTAGTCCCTCCAGATCAGCTTGCATTCCTTTTTTTCCTTGAGGTTCTTTTGTGCTGTCCTTGGTTGCTGTGTCCTCTTCTTTCCTCTGTCCCTGTAGCTGTAGCTGCTGTCTAAGCAGCTCATTCTCTTCTCTTAACTTGGCCTGTTGAGAGATTTCCACATGCCGTACTCTTTCCAACTCCCTTTGGGTTTCCTTGATCTTTTCCTCTAGAGGCCCTATATCTACTACCCCCTTGGATTTAGCGATCTTCATCCAAGTGTGGGTTCGTACTCTTTCTTCCTCTAGTGCTAGAAACAGTAGCACTGTGAATTTTTGAGGAATAATTTTTCCGGCCTCTAAAAAGTTATAATAAGAGTTGAGGCTGGGTTGGGGGCTTTGTTCCATGGTGATATCGGTGTTCTCCTCCTCCTGTGATGACTTGGCTGCTCTTTCCTCCATCTGCTCAGTCTCTTTCAGCCTAGCCAAAGTTTCCTGTAGAACAGCCTCAGCATCCTGTAGAGAGGCTTCTGAGTTCAATTTCTCCATCCTTTCCCTCCATCAGGATGTTTTCGGGCTCCCCTGCTCATAAGTAATGGATGCCTTGGAGGGGGACCCATCCTTTGGTGTGGTAGCGGTATCCACAATTGTGATTGGCTCTTTTGATGGAGGTTGGGGTCTGCCAGTCTTAATCCTCACACTCCTCCTTGCTTTAAAATACAGAGGAGTCTCCCTCTTTCGCTTTTCCTTCTGCTTGGGAGAGGTACTTAGGGTGGCCAGCATAGTTGCTGCCTCCCTAGCTATAATCTCGGCCGATTTCTCCTTCTGTTGTCCTTTTTTCGGACTTCCTGTAGAAAGTCCTGTAGTGGCTAGTTTCTGGCTTCCTATAGAAGTTGTTTTTAAACTTCCTGTAGAAATAGCCTTCTGGCTTCCTGTAGAAGCAGATGGCACTGTTTTAGCCTGCTTGGCTGAGGGTGCCTTTTCCTTTGGCTTGGCTGAGGCTGCCTTAAGGGTGCCTTCACTTGCTTTGACTTGCTCAGTCCTTTCTACCCTGCTCTATAGTCTTTTCTCCCTGGGTGTTGGTGTAATTTTATCACCCACTATTTTAGCAGCTTGGCCTTTTTCTTGTGTTCCTTTCTGTTCCTTCTTTGGTGTTTTTCCCGGGGTTTCTTGTCCTTTAACTTTATTTTATGCCTGAGTGTGCTCCTTTTCCTCGCTGCTAGAGGAAGTTAGCTCCTCGGCCAAAATTCGGATGTCATCATCCTTAGACATATTCCGAAAAATTTCCCAGGAGAGAGGGACAGTGTAAGTGTGGAGTGCATCTTCCACGAGGAGCTTGATAAGCCCATGATGGGCTAGCTGGTTTGGTGTCCCATCCCTCAGCTTTGTGGCACGCTCAATCATGGATTGCAGGAGGAAGCAGGGAATGCTCAATTTCTGTTCTGAGGGTAGGTCCATTTGGTGCCTGAGTTCTGTTAGCAACCGGAAATGATAGCCATACACGATGCTAAATCCCCCCTCACACGTAATATACTTCATAATTTAGAGGCTGAATTCGCTCCAGAATGGTTGTAGGCTAGTTCTTCGAACTCCATTCTTGTCCTTTGAAAATTTTTCCTCTCGCAAGAAGAACTCTTTTTTAGGTTTCTGACCCAATTTTCTCTCCTCCTTATCCCAGGGTACCCCCATCGGTAGATCAGTTACTCTGTTAATGAGTTGTGGGGTGAGTCTGAGGGTCAATCCTTTGAAATTGACAATGGCCAATGTCTTTGACTTCGACTTCAGGGACCTTAGGAATTCTTCTATAATTTCATCATTGTGACCTTGAAGCTTGTCACAGAATGACATCTAGTGTGCACGGGAAAATAAGTCTACCACCTCAGGGGTTTCCCATAATTTCTTAGAGTCCGAAGGTTCTTTTCTAATAAACCCTCCCAGCATGGTGAAAAAGACTCTGTTTTTGTTTGCGCTTTGAGCAGATAGGGAATTCTGGGTGCGTTTCCTTCTCATAGCGTTTAAAAACAGTATCTGCAGGCCTCTTCGTATCAATTCCCTTGTTATGAAACTTGCCTGCTCGTGTACAGAAGGAGGACTTCAGGATTTCTCTACACAGAACGCAGAGCTACGTCTCCATCATACAGACAGTCATATAAAATTCACAATTTTTCCACCGGTTAGCATTGATAGTGTCTCAATTTTTCTACAGGAGGGATTTTAATTCAAGACTCATGGAGAAAATCTCGCATGTAGACCATGAAGTCAATTTCATGCAGCGATAAGGAAACGACCTTTGAATTCACAAACAGACTCGCATTTACATTTTCTCTATCCCCTCAACATGTCGAATTCACCACCTTTTGAACTATTTTGCATGGGAAAGTTATGTTCGGGCCTACCTCACTGAGAATTTCCACCCTTGACGTGAACAATCCAAGCTTCTTCGTATGCTAGTTTTCCTATAGCGCAACTTCCTGTAGAAATAGTTCACAGTGCTAGAGGACGTTACGGTGGTTTTGGATGAGTCTGAGCAGTAGCAGGACATTGGAACAGACCGAGAATTGGGCTAACAACTTGCAGAGGAGAAGGATGCGTACTCGGCTGTAAAACGGTTGTGAGTGTAAATGATAGCAGTGTATCATGAGTTATTCGACCAGCTGATTTTGAATTGTTGCGGAATTCATGGCACGGGGGTGAGCTGTCCCAATCGATCCGTTGGCCGACATCATAGCCATCATTCCTTGGCATGTCGCTGACCGTCGAATCCTTCCCTCCGCATTCACCACCGCCATTCCTGTCATACTGCCGCTTCTCCCCGACTGGACATGTCCCACGTGTCAATTGCCCGTCTTTTCGACATAACCAAGCCCACTCGAATCCTACGAGGCCATCTAACTAGCTGTGGGTGGCCAGTTGAATGGCTACCAGACTTGTTCAATCTGTTCATTCTCACAGTCATGCACATTTAGAGTATAGCTTATGTAATTTGACGAAATAAGGTTAGGCACTTACCTGTGCGGCCGTGGATGTGGTTTTTTCAGGTTTCGGGACGAGGAATGTTGGATCTGCTTGCTGCTGCTTTGTGCACGGGTGCTGGAGCTCCTCTTCCATTGGCTGCTGCTAGCTACGAGACCTTGAGACCCGATTTCTTGGTGGTGAATGCTGCATGCACCAGCTTCGTGAGTTGTTGGTTTCTCCATGGTATGTGCTCCAGCCGGATCAGCTGCTACAGGATTCTTGTAGGACATCCTGTAGTCATTTCTCCTCCTTGGGTGCATGCTGAAATAAATGAAGTTGCGTTCACAGGTGAAGGGTCCTGAGGTCGCCTTGACAGGTAAAGTGTGTGAGGCTCTGCATGCTTTATTTTCCACTTAAAAAAGAAATTTTTATCTGAGAAAACAGGGTTCTGGTATGACTCTGCAGATATATTCGACAAGATGGTGGCAATGGTGGTGAAAGGAGGTGAAACAAGTGGAGGATGGAAGAAAAGAGTGGTTTCATGCCTCCTCAACAGACTTCAAGCTTGAAATCCTTCTCCATAATCAATTCTGGCTTGCCCAAAGGCTCTATAGGATGTTTCCTGTAGAAATACAAAACTTCCTGTAGAAAGTTCTGTAGCTTCCTATAGAAGGCTGAACCACGACCAGATTGTGTCCGAACCTTGGAAAAAATGAGTGTTCATGGAAGGAGTGTATGTAAGGTTGCCTGGTAGCTTGGTAGGGACCCTTTTCCTTGAGTTGAGAGGCCTCCTTTTTGCATTGTGTCCCTACAACCTGCAACAATTTCCAGAGATTAAACTTGTTTGTTTTTCTGTTTCTTCCTTCTTTTTCTTTTTTTTCTCTTTTCCTTTTTTCTTTTTTCTTTTCTCTTTTTCTTTTCTCTTTTTATTTTTTATTTTTTGAAAGAGCCAGCAGGGGCGCCTCAACGATGATTTCACCCCTACTATCTGCCTTGGGCACCTCAGAGAGGTTTTCACCCAAGGATCTTTTTATTCCAATTCTTTTTTCAGAGAGACAGTAGGGGCGCCTCAATGAGGTTTTCACCCCTACCATCTGCCTTGGGCGCCTCAGAAAGGATTTCACCCAATGATATTTTTGATTCTATTCTTTTTTTTTTTTAATGATGCTCAGGGTGTGCCCAAAATAGAGGCAGAACCCTTCTCTATGACCAGCACTGATTTTTCCATAGTTTTGATGAACTCTTGCCTCAAAAGAAGTTTCTTGTAGATCTCTATTCGATGCCCATTGATGAGCATGGGGTTGGCTTCCTCATCAATGGTCCGGATAAGGACGGAACCATTGTCATTACACTTCTCCACTGCATATGGTCCTAGCCATCTTGTCCTCAGCTTCCCTTTGAAATCCTTATGTCTGAGATCATACAGCAGCGCCCAATCTCCTGGCTGGAATTGTTTGTCATTGAGGTGCCGGTCATGCCATATCTTCCTCTAAAGTTGAACCACTTCTAAGTGGAGGAGGGCCTGCATTCGGTGTTCATCTAACCCATTCAGCTGCAATAACATTTCTTGTTGAGCATGGCTGAGATCTAGGTCCAGCTGAGCTGCCATCCTCAATTTGTTGTACTCAAACTCGATTGACAACAAAGCTCTCTTCCCATAGACCAGCTCATAAGGTGTGAAACTGGTTGTGGTCTTCCAAGTGGTGTTGTAGGCCCAAGTGGCCTCAACCAGGCAATCTACCCAATCCTTTCTGTTGCTGCTCACCACCTTAGTCAAAATCCCTTCTAATGCTCTATTGGTGACTTCCACCTACCCATTTGCTTGAGGATGATATGGGGTGGAAATCCTATGCTTGATCTTGTGATGAGTGAGCAAGTCTTTAATTAAGTTGGAGGTGAACTGGCTTCCTTGATCGGTGACTAACTCTCTTGGGTAGCCAAATTTGTAGAAGATGTTTTCTCTTAAAAACTCAGCCACCTTTTCTTATATCGCTACTTTGATTGCCTTGGTTTCTGCCCACTTTGTCAGATAGTCTGTGCACACAATGATGTAAGACCCTTGCCTTGAAGGAGGGTTGATAGGACCCACAAAATCCATACCCCACTTCTCAAATGGCTCAAGAGTCACTTGAGGTTGGAGAGGCATTTCGTCCCTTGGAGTTGGTTTCCCCATCCTCTGGCATCGGTCACATTGGTTGATATATCTTCTGACATCTTGATGAAGAGTGGGCCAATAGTAGCCTGCCTGTAGAATTTTGAAGGCAATCCTCTTGGCTGCAAAATTCCCTCCACAAGGCCCATCGTGATAGGTTAGGAGGATGTCAAAGACTTCCTCCTCCCTTACACAATGCCTTAAGATCTGATCAGGGCCAAGTTTGAACAGGTTGCCCTCGATCCAAGTGAGTGAGGCACTCTTCCTCACGATTCTACTCTTCTCCTTTAAGGATAGATGCGGAGGGAACTGTGCTGAGACCAGATAGTTTGTTATATCAACAAACCATGGCGAGAGTACTGAGATAGAAAACATATGTTCATCTGGCATCTGGTCAACCACTATTCCTTCTTCACCTGCAGGCAAATCCAATCTAGACAAGAAGTCAGCAACAACATTTTCTTTACCTAGTTTGTCAATGATAGTCAAATCAAATTGTTGCAACAAAAGTAACCATCTAATAATACGAGCATTCACATCAGGCTTATTCATTAAATATCTAATTGCCACATGGTGAGTATGTACAAATGTTTGATAGCCAGTGATGTAGTGTCGGAACTTGTTCAGGGAATGGACCACGGCCAGGAACTCTTCCTCAATTACAATATAATTCATTTCTGCCTTGGATAAGTTTTTGCTGACAAAGCATATGGCATATGGGAGTTTTTCTTCAACTTGTCCTAAGGATACCCCTATGGCTTTGTTCGAGGCATCAATGTGGATGTGGAAAGGTAGGGCCCAGTTTGGGCCTCTCAAAATTGGGGCGAACACCAGCTTATCCTTTAATTCATTTAGAGCCCTCTGGCAGTCGTCAGTCCATTTAGACTCAACATCTTTTGCTAAGAGGCCAAACAATGGCGAGGCTAGCTTGCTGAAGTCTTTAATGAATCTTCTGCAATATCCTGCTAAGCATAGGAAACTCGGAACATCTCTTACCTTCTGAGGAGGTGGAACCTTTTTGATGATAGCAATTTTATTAGGATCCACCTGTAATCCTTGGCGAGAAATGGTATGACCTAACATGGTCCCTTCAGTCATCAGGAATTCACATTTTTCAGGGCTAAGGGACAGGTTCATCTCAATGCACTTGCTTAAAACTTTTCCCAGGTTGGACAAGGCTTCTTGGAAGCTAGACCCATAAGGAGTAAAGTCATCCATATAGATTTCCACCGAATCATGAACTAGCTCGGCAAAGATGCTCAGTACAGCTCTCTGGAAAGTGGCAGGGGCATTGCATAGCCCAATAGGAAGGACTCGGTAGGCAAAGGTACCCCATGGACAAGTGAAGGTGATCTTATCTTGGTCCTTCGGGCTGATTTGGATCTGATTATACCCGCTGAACCCATCTAAGAAAGAGAAAAACTTCTTTCCTGCCAGTCCATCCAACACTTGATCTATGAAAGGCAAAAGGAAGTGGTCTTTCTTGGTGGCTTTGTTCAGTTCTCTGTAGTCCACACAGATTCTCCATTTCCCGTTTTTCTTGGGTACCAACACCAGAGGGGAAACCCGTTCGTTGTTCGAGATGGGGTAGATGAATCCAACATCCAACAATTTTTGCACTTTCTCTTTAACAGTGTCCTTAAGGGCTGGATTCATTCTCCTCTGAGGTTGCCTGACTGGTTTATAGTCCTCCTTAATGTAGATATGATGGGTACAGACGGAGGGATGGATTCCTTTCATTTCTTTGTAGTTCCAGGAAAAAGCCTCCAAATGGTGGGTCAACAGGCTACATAGCTCCTTTTCCTGAGAGGGAGAGACAGAGGAGCTGATCTTTAAAGTTCTTTCAGGGCCAAACTCCACATTCTTAACTCTGAGAGTGGTCGGATCAGTCACACATAGGTCCCCTAAAGCACTGGCTTGGGTATCTTCCACCAACTCTTCCAAGGATAGTGCACCAGCGGGAGGATTTTGGATTAAGTTCTCAATCAAATCATCCTTGGTTTGAGGACCTCCCCTGGTGGCCTCTACTATGCATAATGGTGTAGAGTAGACCTCATCCGCTTCTCCTTCTTCCAACCAGAGGGGTAAGACGTGTTCTAGCAGAGGTTGGGCAGGAGGGTATAGGACCAACTGTTTGGACATAGGCCCATTTTTGATGGTCATGCTTCCTGCTCGATAGCTGATGTAAGCATCTGCAGTAGCCAGCCAAGGCCTTCCCAAAATGAGGGGATATCCAATGAGTTTTGCCTTTGGCTGAAGGACCAAAAAGTTCACAGGGTAATCCCAAGAGTCGACAAAGACCAAGACATCTTCCACAATCCCTTCAGGAGTCACGGTGGAGCGGTCTACCAATTGCAGAACTAAGGTCTTCCTTAAGGAACTCTGAAGGTTGAGCTTAAGCATGGTGTCCCTGGTCATCACATTAATGGCGGCCCCTAGATCAATCAAGGTGTGGGGTATGATGGTACCATTGATGTGAACATCAACTGCAGGACTCCCAGGGTCCAAATACTTTGGACAGATTACTTGCCCTAACATAAGATCGGACAGTTGTCCTATGACATTGATGGTTGAGGCATCTCTCTTTCGCCTGCCTGGGTGCCTGAAAAACTTCTCCTTAATCAATTTGTTGTATATTGGTACATCTTTTATGGCCTGGAGAAGTGGTATTTTCACACACAACTGCTTGAGTTCTCCTAGAAGCTCAGTGTCTTCTGGGTTGGGTTGTGTGGTTACTGTGAGTCGCTCAGGAAGAGAGGTAGGGGAAATCATTCGGGTTCACTTTCATGTTTCTCTTCCTCCTCCTCTAGGGGAGGAGGTTGGTGCTCTGGAAGGACCTTCGCAGATCGCAGGTTGATCTCCTAGATCTCCACAGCATAGGTAGGGCATGTTGTCTCCCCAATATATACCTGCTATGCCTGTCTGTTGTTGGGGTTCGGGTTCGGTTGAGCAGGCATCTGGGGTTGTCTTGGAGGAGCAGGAGGTAATGGTTATGGTTGAGCCGGTGGTGGAGGCAAAATGGTGGGAGGAGCATTGCACTGAGGCCTCTACCCTGGTTGAGGTGAATTCCACTAAGGTTGTGGCTAGGCATGAGTGTGAAACGAATGAGGAGGAGGTTGAGTATGGTATGGAGATGGATAAGACCACGGAGAAGGTGCGGACCAGGAAAGATGAGCAGGGGGGCCCTAAGAAGGTATATGAGTGGATTGGTTGGGGTTATAATAAGCTTGGGATGCCCCTTGCATCCCCTGCTGGTAAGGTCTGGGTCCATGTGGCCTCCTTTGGTTGAGGAAGTAGAGAGGTTCAGTAGCCACCTCAGCCCCTAGGTACATGGCTTTAAATCTAGACAAGGTAGGGCATTGGTTGGTGGGGTGGTCTTCCTCACAAACGAAACATACCTCTACTGAGTGCAATGGGCATTCATTCTTGGGATGCTTCCTCGTGCATCTAGGACAAAAAATGGCCAAATCCCTCTCAGCTTCCTCTTTCTTTTGCTGAATTCGGAAGGTATCAAGTTGCATGGCAATAGTCTGTCTCATCTCACTCTTGAGGTCTTCCATCTGGTTAGCAAACTCATTCTTGGAGAAAGTGGTACTAGCTGAAAGATGATTTCCCCTACCTCTCTTCCGAGCCGCCCTAGAATGGTTTCTGAACATGGTCTTTATGTCCTCATAAGGTAGTTGGTAGATGTCTCCTCTAGCTAGCATGTTAAGGGTGTCCAGAAGGTCTTCAGGGACTCCTCGGAGCAGAACCAGCTTCATAGATTCCGGGTCAAGTGTGCACCTGGCCCGTTTATAACTAAGTTGGAACCTTTCCTCATAGTCTTCTAAAGACTCATCACTTCCCATGGTCATCTGAAAGATTTATCCCTTAGTTTCCTTAGATGTATAGTAGTCTAACTCTTCTTCTGAAGTGTTCTCTAACTCTTCTTCTGTTATAGGATCTTCGTATATCTCACGAGGTTCACCTATAGGTTCTTCTGGCTCACTGTCACCAGAGAATAGAGAAGGTTGACTCAGTGATGTGGTGGGGGTGTTGGGTAAGAATTTTCCAATTTTATCTCTGTTCCTACGAGGCATGAAATGGAAAGACTTTTGATTGCTTTTGTTTTTTTCTGCTGGTACCTACAAAACTAAAATAGATTGAACTGCAACTAACTATCTTGTTGAAATGAAAATGCGGAATTGAAATGAAAGCAGGAAAGGACTAATCTACTTTGCAGAATTGAAATTGTGGAATTGAAATGCTAAGCTACGCTTGCAGAATTGAAATTGCGGAATCAAAATGCTAAGCTACGCTTGCAGAATTGAAATTGCTAATATATGAAAGCAAGAAATGTCTACTCTACTTTTGCGAAAATGAAATTGCAGAATGGAAATGAAATAAACTACTTAGCAGAAGGTTGTAGGAGAAAATAGAAGAAAAGCAACAATCACTAATACTCTGACGCTTCCCCGACAATGGCGCCAAAGAGATGGTGGGCTCCAGTATTGCAGCAATAATGCTACAACTCCTAGGACTCCCTTCTTTACTTTTATCAACCCGGTAGTTCGTAACAAACTTGGAAGCGACGGTGCTGTATGGACAAGTACTAGCTCTTGTCGCAGCTTTCACTTGGTCAGCTGGCACAAGTCCGCTAGGGGCTTAAGCCAACTTCTATGAGCTCTTAGAATAAGCTTTTTAATTGATGGATGAAAGCTAACTTGAAGAAAGCTAATCTATTTGTGAAAAAGCGATTGGAAATTGAAGGAAAGCATAAACCCTAACAAACCCTAATTCTACCAGCTAGTCCTACTGATGCAAAGATGACAATGAAAACTACTGAAAGGGATGCCATTACGTCTATGAAGGTGAAATACATGTGCCTAGACTACCTCTGTCCTAAGAAAACATCTTTTTGTATTTTTCTGATTAAGTTGTCAGTTTCATCATGCATATGCTTTCACTGTTCTTTACTGTGCAGGGGTGGATCAAGGAGGAGAAATTCTTGGAACAGGTTGGGAAGGTTCAGATAGGGTCTAAGGAGTCCCTAACACTCTTCCAGGGAGTTTCACAAAGTTTGGCTATCAAGAAACCTCATTTGTGAGCTTCTACAGGAAGTCTACATTGGTTCTACAGGATGTTCAGGAATTTCTACAGGATGTTTACAAATTGGAGTTTAGAGGATGGGTGAGTGAGGGAAGATGCATGAATGGATAGGGAGGTAGGATAGGGGCCTGGAGTGACCCAGGGATCGGTGGATGGAGAGGTGAGAAGTGTAGAAGGCTGACTTGGCTTAAAGAAGGCTGAAACAATGATTGCGCAAGAAGGTAGGCTTACGTGGGCAAAAGGACAGATGAGGGACGAGGAACCTAGCTAGGAGATGGAATAGTTGGCTTTGATGAAGCTTAGGTGGATGAAAGAGTGGTAGAGATTCTCTTCACAGTGTACATTCAACCGAATCAACAAAGTCTTACAAATAATCAAAGTCCTAGCTAATCTAATCCAACTGTCAATAAAATGATTGAACAACATCTTTATTTGGAAAGAAAACCATGTACATCAACTATGCAATGAAACATTTCAGAGATCTAAAACCATAACTAACTTCTGCAAATGAACACAGTACACTAAGGATTGCATGGTCAAGCAAACTAGTGTTTTGTTGGGATAGCACGGTTACTTCAATTCCAGTCGCTGATCCAATAAGGATGAGGTGAAACCGAAAGTGTTGTTGACCCTTTTCTTGGATCTTTTTTCCTGTTATTTTCCTACCAATCTATTTTAAACATATGAAGCAATTCTATTCATAAACAGTGACCTATTTAATCAACACAACTAAATCTGCCTAACAGAATACGTTTCAAATGCATAAAAGGAAAACAACGATGCATAAAGGAAAGGTAACAGTACAAAAATGAAGCCCTAGGCTCTCAGGTTGGGCCCAACCCTGAGAGTTATCGCTCCTATAGGAAACTCAGAGTTGATATAAAATCGAACTGCTTCTCATGATCAAAAAATAGTCATAAGTCAAGAGTTATGCCAAAAATGGCTACAACATAACAAGCTAAAGCTAAGAGCACTGTAGTGCAAAATATGAAATGGTTTCAAAAGTCCCTTACGAAGGCTAAGGCCGTAACATTTATACACCATGAGGGCCCTAGCTAGCCTCCTAAATCAATGGGACTTGCTTGTCCAAACTGTGAGTAGACAGCCACTTCCAAAATCTGCTTGGCTACCTTCTAGATCTGGTTTTGGTGGCCTTTGGAGCTCAGAGTTAAGGGTGAAGATCCCGAGGAAGGGCTATTTAATGTCATAGACAACCCCCCTACGAATCCTCACCTCAAGCTTGGCTGTCTTCTAGCCCATGATTGCTCGGTTTTGCTCCAACATGTGTCAAAAAACCTGAAATGAGCACTTGTTAGCCACCTAGGAAGAGTGACTACCCTTATTCGTACAAATGACATAAACATACTGAAAAATAATGCATAAGCTATGAAAAATGAAGGATTGAACGAGGACTGAATAAGGATAATTAGGCTGAATGAGCCCAACAAGTTACCAAATTTGGGGCTCATCATAGGGCCTTCACCTCTATGGTCTTCTCTGCCACTGTTATTTTTGATTTGTCATAGATCACTTCTAGCTTGGCTAGTCTTTTTTTTGCCTCTTTGAGCTCTGACATTTGAGCTTCTAGCTCTTTCACTGCCTTCATCATTTCTTCCATCCTCATGCTGGTCTCAAGCTCTGTTGTTGTTGTTGTTGTAGCATCTGTAGTTGTTGTACCTGTTGTTGATGTTGGCTCAGTGGGAGGGATTGCTGCTATGTCTGTGGGGGGAGCAGAGACAATTGTTGGAGCTGTTTCGGGTGGGTGGGAGGTTGACTCTCCCTGCTTAGTTTGCAATGCTTTCTCAAACTCTTGCTCTGTCTGCATTAGCCTTTGGTTCATTCTCATCAATAAATCCATTACATCCTCTTATTCTTTTTCTTGTGCTAGTTCTATTGTTTGTGGATGCATGGTGACAAACAGCTTTAATTGCTTTCGAAGGGTAGCAATATCTTCCTCCTTCTTTTTTATCAATGCTTTGATGCCCTTGGCATCCTTGGGATCATGTCCCAACTCAATAATTATTTCTTCGAGAGTCTTTATTCGGTTGTCTTTGGCTAGAGAAGAGATCTTCTCCAAATCCAATTGAGCAGATGTATTACTCAATGACTCTTTTAATTGGTGGGCCAACATTGCCTTGTTTGCCAGTGTAGCATAGACCATTTCACCTATTTGTTTGTGCAATTCAATTTGGTCCATTGGGTGTATGTCTTTGGCAAGGACCTCTAGATTGGTCCTTATGTAGACAGCTGCAGACTGTGGCTGTTGAACCTTGGGCTTGAAATGACTTAAGATCATTTTCTCCTCCTTGATGTCAGAGGCTACCATTAGTCTATGCTGTTTGGAGGGTGTCATTTTAAGAAATTGATCATACAACTGAATTCTTAATGACTCATTTTGAGCCTTAATCTCCATGAATGATTGTTTGATGTCTGATTGTTTCTTGGCTTGTGACCTTGAGGAGGAGACTTCCATTCCATGCTGCCTCTCCCCTTCTTGTCTGTGAGAGCTAGCGGAAGTCTGTTGGCTGATGGCCCTCTCTCCTCTTGTGCTTTCAGTGATGTCTTCCACAGTGTCCTCTTCAAGAGGATCTACCCTTTGCCTCTTGGCCTCTTGCTTCCCTGTTGACCCACTTGTAGGTGTGGTCCCTTCTCGGTCTATTTTCTTACTTCTCTCCTCAGGAAGAGGAGTCTGCAGTACTGGTACCTCTGGTGCTTGTGTCTGTAGTGAAGGGGTTTGCCATTGACTGTGTTCTTTTGAGGTAGTTGGTTGTTCTTCCATTGTTTCTTGCTCTGCAACTACCAACTCCTTGCCCTTTGTTGTCCCTGTTGTTGGTGTAGTCCTTTCCTGGGCAACCTATTGTGCAGTTGTGGCAGTTGATGAGATTTCCCTAGTTTGTTGTGGTATTTTGAAAGACACCTACCCAAAAGAATCTAAGTCAAGAGTTTTTTCCAAATTTTTCATGGTTTGTTCCATTTTCTCTTCCTCAGTTAACTCTTCAACTAGTGTGCCCTCCACCCACTCATCTTGGTTGGCAAACTTTTTTGTGTCAGGGATGCTGCAATGTTCATAGGGTGCCAACCTATATTTTACCCTTCTTGCATTGATAAAGCCATATGGGTCATAGGGTACCCACCAAACGCTTCTCTTGAGTATGAGTATTTGACCCAATATTTCATCAGCATCCTTCCATCCCTCTTTCTTGTTCATAACAAAGGGGCCTAACTGGTCTCTGAGTTTCAATCGGGCCTTTTTCTTTGTGCTATGGAAGTGACTCAGATCTGAATTGATGAGCTTGAAATATTCCAAGGCAAACAGTCTCATTGACACATATCTGGGCAGCTTGTAGGGGCATAGCTGACAACCATATATCCTCAGAATAGTGTGATTCTGGTAAAAGTACCAGTCACCAATTTTATAGTTTTTGGAGAGCTGTAGTATCTTTTGCATATCATGTGTCAGTCTAGGAGGAGAAGTTATCATTAGGAGAGAAGAGACTGGGTGTACAAATAAATCAATAAACTCACAATAACAGTAGGGAGAGCTGCGGACTTCATGAAAGATTGGGGTCCAAAAAATCACAGTCCTCCTTTCCCCTTTATGGTCCAATTTTCTAATGGGAAATTGGAAGATATCTAGCTGGTAATATAAGAATAGATGATAGATATAGGATGAATATTTAAAGATACCATCCCTATCTAGCCTCAACAATTGGTCATGTATCTTGTTGGCAATAAATTTGGCATAGTTGTATTTGACAGCAAGGGGCTGCCCTGGGGTAAAGATAGACATCATAACCAGTATGGTTTCATCAATATGCTCACTTGTCTTGAACCCCAACACAGAAGATATCATATCAACAACTAATCTACCCACTTCAGTGAAAGAGGCATAATGAAAAGGAGGTGGCTCCTTAAGCTGGCGATCTGCTCTCATGAACACTTTAGCAATTATGGCTATCTCTGACCTGGAGAGTTTGGGACCTTCATCCAGCAAGAACTTCATGGTAAGAGGAAACTAGAGGTGGGTTGGTTTGAAGTTTAGCATTTGATTTATAGAGTCAAGAGTAATATGAAAAAGGGTAGTCCTAGATGGACTCTTAACTGCCCTGTTTGTTGGCTCATAGTTCTCACAATAGAGGTGAATGATCTCAGGGAATATATTCACAGAGGGGAGGTAGTATCTGGGTATATTTAATTCCCAAATGCCATAGACATCATTTTGATTTAAGTAACTATTTCTGAGCTCACAGACTGCTTGCAGATGGTTTTCGTAGCCTACTAGGTCTTGGATTATATAGTCTCTACCAACCAAGGGCAAATGTTCCAACTCTTTGTGGGGTGCATTAAGGGGAGTGATGTTCAAGGCCACTACTCCTTCCATGGCTAAGCTTTGTTTCCTTTAAAATTGGAAATTTTGGCTCTGTGCAAGTAAAATGGGTGAAATAATGGCTCTTTGGATTTCTCCAGGATTTTCACCGTTGAAACTGGTTTGTTGACTTTAATTTAGCTCTATGGATTGAAGCTAGCTTGGGAAACTGGACTTATGGGCTTCTTTGGCACAATGGGCTATAATTATGGGCAAACGGTAGCTTTCAGGGTTTCTTGGAGAGTTTACAGGGTTGAATGAGCTCAATTTTAGCTCACTGTGCAATTTTCTAGTGAATTCAGCAAGACAAAGGTTCTGGGGTAATTTGGGCAGCAACACAGTGTTTCTTTTTCAAATGTATAGGTGTTGTGGGCAATTTTATAATGAAATCCAATAAAAACAGGGTCCAGCACAATTGGTTTTAAATACCTGTTTTCTCTGTGGAATGGCCGATTTGCAGGTGACCAGGTGGGCCGAGGGGCCGAGCTGTGTAATAAAACTGCTTGTTGGCAGACTTGAATGGCGAAAATAGTCTTTTGCACCTAAATTCGCATGCACAGGTCGCTTGGAGAAAACTAAGGTAAATGGGTAAAAACAATGTTTTCACCCCTTTTTACCTGAAATTTTGAATTTGGTGGGTTCGGGGCGCTTTTTTCTGATGATGTCAGCATGACGTCATTTTGCCATGTAGCGGGGTACGGATGACTAACATGGCAGGTGACGTGGCATGTGACGTGGCAGGTGACGTCAGCAGATAAGTAGGTGGAAAGGTGGGTGACGTCATTAGGTGACGTGGACATGACATCAGCAGGGAGGCGAGCAAGTGGTAAGTGGTATTCCACGCACCGCTTTCAAGGGGAAGTGGTTTCGGGGGAGGGGGCTCCGAACACACCGGGCACTTGACATGCGTCCTCGGTACGACAGAAATAAATCCCATCCCCTGGACGCTATTGTTCGGCAGGTTAGGGCTCGCGATATCGCCGACCACCATCGGATTTGGCAGCGCTGATCGAACGGCTGGCGGGTAATAAAGGTAGCGGTAGGATAACTCTGGGGACCCGCTTTAATATTTTGGGTTTTTGTAAGGTTTGCGGTGTATTTCGGACTTTGGATAAAATGGGTTTTTGGGGGTAAAAATGCGGGTTTCAGCTATTTTATTTAGCCAGATGCTAAACAAGTCCCGATGGGCACGTGGAGGGTTTTTATTGGCCCCGGGTGGACCAATAACTCCCTAAAAAAATTTAAAATATAGTTATAGTTAGCCAAGGATCGGGGTATTATATTTTTTAGGGATTTTGTATATTTATACATAGTAAGGGAGGGGAATATACATAGGAGATATATAATAAGGTTAGTAGGTTAATATGATTATGTGGGATGGGTTTGTATGGTTTAGGCTAAGTTTATAGAGTGAAAACGTAGGCAAGGGGAAATGAAAGGATGCCAAGTGGTGAAGTTTAGGAAACTTTGGTAAGATGGAATAAAGACTTTTTACACAAGAAATGTGGCTTGTTTTGCCTAGGTGAAAACACATTTTCACTTAGTGTTTCTATGGGATGAAGTGGACTAAAGGTAATGAGCAGATCTCATTGCCCTTGGGGGGAATGTTAGTAAGTGTTTCTTGGGAAAATGGGGAGGGTAATTAGTCATGCTCCATTTGTTTTGCAGCCACCTTGGCATGGTACCTTATGATTTTTATGAGATGGAAACTTGTTCCAAAGGAGCAAATTGCTCATAAACCATGCTTCTATACCATCAAAACTGCCTACCCAGCCTAGTATACCTAACATTTTCTCTTCATTTTCATTAGGTGCACTTGAACTAGAAAACCCTAATTCTTCTCTTTTCTTTTAGCTACCCTCCTATCTAAGTCTACCCTTATTTCTTCCAGGGCTCAGATTAAGCTGTTGAGACCCTTTGCTTCTCTACCT
>APFE030148488.1:111912-122718 GCA_000404065.3 Pinus taeda
GACGTAGCTAGGGCTACCAGAAACCTTTTCGCGTGAAACGAAAGGGGTTCCTCATTGGAACAGATGCTCCTAAAACAACAGAGCAGTCCTCTTGGCCCGAAAGCGGTCAGAAATAGCAGATATAGGAAACGACAATCGGATGCAGTTCTACCGGCTTCAGATTTGGATCACCAACGGATGCGGCCCTCAAATAGCTCTGATACCATGTAGGAATTTACAGGGTAAGTTCCTCAGACAGAACACCAAAGGACACTTCTCACAAACATATCACAGATCAATACAATAGTATTTTTTACGTGGTTAAAACCCTCAAAGAGGGAAACAGTCCACGGCCTGAGCCAACGCGGCCACTTCAGGCAATTTATTAATAAAAGAATGAAAATTTACATAAGCTTCTCTCGTGAACAGTTAACCTACGAATGACCCTTCATGCACTTTAAACAGAAATCATGGACCAATTGGGTGTTAAGCCATGGATCAAGTGTCGATAATACCAAGGAGAGAATGAACCGTCAGATCACTACACATCGTGACCGTCGGATTGTAAGTCACAAAAGTACATAGTAAAGAAACACACTTTACCTAACTCTATACTAGACCAAGTTATACTTAACTATTCCTATGTGTTGGAATATCCTAACAAAAAGTACCTCTGAAGATTTTCCATTGTTTTACTTACATTGAAATGTCCAACAATAAGAGAAGTGTGTGCTTCCCTTGTGACATTTACTCTCTCTCCCTGTGGAACAAAAAATTTTCCCAAATGATACAACAAATTATCATGTACATGGTAGTCTAATTCCTCAACTTGGTGGCCTTGACTCATGTTTGAATATACCTCTTGAAAGTCAGCATCATGTGTGTTTTGTTCAACATAATTTTCAGGCAAAAAAAATTGATTCTTGAGTAAAGTGGCTACATTAAAAACTGTTCTAGAAAGCATATCAAAAACTCTATTTTAAATACCTTTCTTGTACTTGATTACCAAATGGAATTACTGTAAGAATCCCATCCAACGAAAGTCCCTTGATTGTTGTAATTTTGTTTGAGATTGCAGATATTGCAAATTTTGATGATCAATGTGAATAATGGTTTCTTTTCTCATTAAATAATGCTTCCATTTATTCACACTTTTCACCAATGCGTAAAGCTCTCAACATATGTAGGATAGTTAATAGCATCACCATTAAAAACTCAGAATGAAATGAAGGTCTTACCATGCTATAAAGAAATTGCACCCATGGCATAGTCACTTGCATCTATTTATATTTAAAATGGTTGTTTCAAAGCCAACAATGCTATAACTAGGGCTGAACTGATCTTTTGTTTTAAAGAATCGAATGCTTTTTGATGTTTGCCTCCCACTGGAAGACAACCTTCACGTTGTTCAAATAATGCAGTGGAGCTGCTATGGAAGAGATTTTGGCAATGAACTTCCTCCAGTACTGCGCTGCTCCCAGAAAATGCCTTACTTCTGTGGCTGATTTGGGTATTGGCTAATTCACAATGACCGAAACTTTAGATGGGTCAAACTTCAATTCACCTCCTCCAACTATGTGACCCAAATACACTATGGAAGCTTTCCTGAATTCACATGTAGACATCTTTAGAAATTACTGTTCTTTTTTCAAGACATCTAACACTTTCCTCACATGGTTGACATGCTCTTCTCGTGATTTGATTAATATCAAAATATCATCTAAATATACAATTACAAATTCATCAAGAAAGGATCTTAAAACATGATTCATAACTCTCATGAATGTAGTTGGAGCATTGGAAAGATAGAAAGGCATAATTAGCCACTCAAACAATCTATGTTTGGTTTTAAAAGCAGTCTTCCAAATATCCTCCTCAGCTATTCTAACTTGATCATATCCAATTCTCAAGTCTAATTTAGTGAAATATTTTTCATTCTTCAACTAATCTAGAAAATCATCTATTCTAGGCAGTGGGTATCGATTCTTTATGGTAATTTTATTCAATGTTTGATAATATACAATTCCTTTATATAACAATTCCTGGACTTTTTTCTTAATTTCTCAACTTTCCAGAATTGACATTCGATATATACTGATATTTGGGAGTGGACAGTCTTACTGTAGCTGAATTTCGTGATGAATTCCCCTTTTTGGTGTAAATCCCTTTGGTTCTTGAAACACATCTCGATATTGATTGACCACATCAACCAATTCAGCTTTCAGCTTCACGTCACAACCTGCAAAGGATTCACCCTCCGTGTCATTCTTCTGCTTGATCATAAGGAGCATGAGATTCTTGTTAGAATTGACTAGTCATTTTATTTTCCCTACGCTTGTTAAAGACAAATTGAGATTTCTACGATGGGCTCTCGTAATATACTCCACTCCATCTTTGAAAATATTATCTTTTTTCTCAAATCTATGGAAAACGTCTTTCTGATCATACAAATACGGGCTTCCCAACACAATTCCAAAAATATGCAGTGGCACTACATCTAACTCAACTTCATCAATGAAATTGATAGTAATAGAAAACCTAAAAACACATTTCCTTGTGACCTGAATATTTGCATCCTTGGTTATCCAACCCAATGGATATGGTTTATGTTGAGGCACAGTTTCCAGATTCAACTTCTTTACCAAGTCTGTAGAAATTAAATTTTCCTAGGATCCACTGTCAAATAAAGTATCAATCCTTCTGTGTTTGGAAATAACTTTGATATGTAACAACTCAATTTTGTTTTCTTAGTTTGAAGCATTGTTGGAGTTATTTACTGCGCTGGTGCTTGCAACACCTTGCTCTTTGCTTGTTTTTTCCATGACTTTTCCTTTAGTGACTATGGTTGCAGCCTTTATTTCATCACCTGAGTCCGAACCCAAGTCTTGTTGTAGAACAACGTTTGTCTTTTATTTCCTTTATTGTCAAATTTCTTCATTCTTAATTCAAGATGAATCTTCCAACAATGCACTTCATCATGTCCCTCTTTGGAACAATTCTTGCACATGGGTTTCTTTCCTTCTCTATTAACAAAATCATTTTTCTTCTGCTTTCCTTTATATTTCTTTCCTTTTTCTCCACTCTGGAATGGCTTCTTCTTACCTTCTTCTTCTACATTTTTCCCTCTTGCTTCAAGGTGTGTAGCTTGAACACAGACCTCATCAATATTCGTGGGATTAGAGATAAGAATGGTATGTTGAAGATAGCTATGAAAACCTCCCATGTATTTCAGTAAAGTATCTTTTGATTGCAAGTCTACTCCTAGCATAAGAGATCTTCTCCTAAACTCCTAAGTATACTCTTGCACATTTTGAAATTTTAATTGTCTAAATTTTTGCCAATTCGTGATACCTTTTTGCATATGACCTAAAGGGTAGAATTGTCTTTTTATAGAAGCAATGAAATCAGACCAAGTAATAAATATCTTACCATGTTTTATAATCTCGTCTTAAGTCCTTGCTTCCCACCATACAAGTGTTGCACCCTCCATTCTCAATGAAGCCAACTGAATTTTGATATCATCCTCTTCAAGGTTCTGAATTCTACAATACAACTCCAGCTGACGAATCCATTATCAATATTCTCTGCATTCACTTCACCATTATACATGGGAAACTCGAATTTAACATAAATTTTAGAAAAGGTGATTTACCAGCTTCTTTTGAAGAATGATAATGAGTATGAGTAAGGGTTGTATTACTGGAAGAGTGTGAAGATCCTTGTGAAGAAGAGGATGAAGAAGATGGTGGAGAGGGTGGAGGTTTGTCTCAATTCCCATTACCTCCTCCTGAAGAGCCTTCTCCTTTGGGAGGTTTGGAACTTTCTCCTTGCAACCTACTATTTATCTCTTCATACAGGACCTTCACCATCTCTTTCATATCAAAGAAAGCCTTTCTGAAGGTATTCTCATCTTTTGCCATGTTTGTAGGTTCTCCTTCATGAGACACGATCTGTGGATTCTCAACTGCAACTTGAGGATGTACTGGTATAGAAGACTTTGGCAACTATTCTCTTCTCTCATTTGAGCCAACTACAAGGCTTTCAACGAGGTTTCCTTCACCTCTTTTGAGTTTTAACCCTGTTAGCATGACACAAAAGTACAAAACAATACTCCTTCTTTACACAAAGCAAATCTAGTAAGAAAAAACCAGTGCTCTGATACTAACTTGATCTAAAATGGAGCAGATTAGTAATGTTGTGCTAATTCCCCATTTAGAATAAAACCCAAGATGCTTATCATTTTATTATCAAGTGCTTAAGTATTCACCATTTTTGCTTAATTAACTGATTCCCATGAGAATGTCTTATGTAAATTTAATAAACAATTTAACATAAAACATATGCTGAACAATAGAAAAATAACAACAAGGAACATCAAAATACAACACACAACATAGAGATTTGATGAGGAGTTCACCCCTCCTAGGCTACTTCTCCTTGGTCCATCTTCCAATGCTTGGGCCTCTCTATTATGCTCAAAATTACAACTAAGTGTGTTTACAATGGTCCAATGCCTCTAGAACTTGTCTCAATGAGTTCAGAATAGTCAAAGCTACTAGAATTGACTCTTTTGAAACCTAATTTGGATAAGAAATGAAGAAGTTATGACCTCTCCTAGTTCTCCCACAATTTTCTCAACAAATTCCCCTTTCTTGGTCGCTAATCATCAAATTTAGCCTAACATCCACCAAATTTGCCACATTTCATCCAGCGGAGCCATACTTCCCAGAAGGTTTCAAAAATCCCAACTAGTAGGGACCAACTTTATTAAGATTTATGAATGTGACGAAAATTGTGCGACTACGATGTGGAGGACCTAACAAAACTATAAGTTGGAATCCATAAACAAATCGCATCTGGGATATCGCAATCGGTCGAGTTTCATTGGTCTTAAGGTCTGTGGGACTCTACCCTGTCACTATTTGCGATTGTTATATCGCATCGAAACCCAGTACCTTCTCGGGGCTGATTTTTCTTAAAGCCTTCCCTTTGCCGATCTACAATTGGGATTTATCGTATCGTAACCCGATACCTATCAGGGCTAATTTCTGCAATACCTTCCTTGTTGTGAAGTGTGATTGTGATTTATCACATTGCAACCTTGGCCTCGCTTGGGGCTAATTATTTAACACGACACATCTGCGATATGCAATTTGCAATATGCGAGGGCCAATGGCAGCCTGCCACTTGGCACCTCCTCATTCACTGACAGGCCTTGCCACGTCATCCAATCTTGCCATGTGAACAAGTCAAATATGAACTTTGACTTGCTCTAACTTCTGTATACAAGCTTGGATTTGATTTTCGTTCACATCCTTGGATTCAGAGTGACAAGCTCTTCAATCTGAAGCTAATTTTAACAAAATTATGACACTTTGATTTTTTGAGCATAATTTTGAGCACTTGATCAATGAACCAACTCTAGTGACTACTTTTCTATGTATGCAACTCCTTTCAGAAAACTCTTATGGTGTTGTTTTCCTAAGATGCAATACTCACAAGTACTAGAAAGTTCTTTGATGGGAGATAATCCTATAGCCATCTATTTCTGCTACAACAATCTTAAACCAAAGAAATGTAGATGTCCAAACCGAAAGTCCCTCAACCAATAATCATTAGAACATACAACCATAAAATAATTGACCCGATCTCTGTAATTCATGATGCAAGGAAAGAGTTTGTTCCTCATCATCTACAACTTTGCTATTAGTTTCTTTCTTAGGGGCTTCTCATATATAACACACTCTTGTCCTTGAAAAATAACTTTGTATCCCTCCTCCATCAATTGACCAACACTTATTGCCCCTGATCGGATTGGAAGAGGCGGCGACATGTGGGATCATGATGAAGGTAGGAAGGTGGAAATGTAGGTCACCACGCAACAGCATATTTACACAAGACGTTGGGACGTCATGCAGGCTAGGTAGAATCCTGAGGAGTAGAGGCGACAGAGTAATGAAGGAGGAAGGTGGTGAGAACGGCGGCGATCAAACGATGGGACGCAGGGTAGCTGGCACAAGATTAATAAGGGTAGGAGAAGGCAGACCTGAAGAATGCATGCGGCAAAGGAAGGAGGCGCAGGGAGGTAGAGGCTGGTAGGCACGCTCTGCAACTTGGCATGAAAAAGAGGCATGAATGCGTGAAATTGTCCATTGCTCTCTGTGTTATCATCAGCAAGATTAAGGAAATGGGAAGTGGTTTAACAGTTGCAGAAGATCGGCGAAAGGATAGGGACCGGAAACTTATCCATTATAATATCATTCAGAAGATAGAGTGTAGGAGAATGAGAAAGGTTGGGGCCGAATTGAGCAAGGAAGGGCACTAGACAGGTCAAGATAAGAACATGCAAGATCTTGGGGTGGTTAATGATTAGGGGCAGTCAGAGATGGAAAAGCAAACGGGATGGGAGGAGGAGATAACTCCTGAGCAGAGTTACCAAGTCCATTCGAGGAAAGGAAGAGTGGGGAAGGTCAAGCGTCCCGAAGGAGAGTAGCAAGGGGAGGGAACGAACTTGGAAAAGAAAAATAAGGGGAATGGAGGTGAGGTATTTACAAGGAACACATCCTTCGACGTTGGATAGGGAAGCAAGGCAGCTGTCAGGAATAAATCAGTTCGCCCAGGTCGTGGAATAGGGCGCAGGGGCAAAGGAAGAGGTCACCAAACTAGAAGACAGGAACAGAGATCCCCATCTCCAGTTGGCCAGAGACGTGGCAGGAATTTTATGAGGCATATGGTGTAGGAGGCAGAAAGAGCATATAGAGAAGGAATCGACGCTGATATCCGCAAGATAATCCAAGAACTAGAAGCAACTGCTATGCAGGAAGATTCGGAACTAGAGATGGAAGACTGGGGTAACCTGATTCCTGACCCAGGAAATACTAGGGGACGCTTGTCTTTATACAAGTAGGACTTACATGTATATTTGGTGTTGAAGAGATTACTGGCAAAGGCAATGGAACAGGTGGCTGTGGAAATGGCAAAGATGGCTCAGGGCATTCCTAATTTGAGGAGAGAAATGAAGAACCTTCAGATAACTCTGCTCATGCAGGACAACAAGCTAGAGGAGATTCAACAACAATTGAAGAAGATAGTTCCAGTGACAAAAGATGAAGACACTCCACCTGAAAATATGGTAGATTAATCTTTCTAGCTATGCTTATGGTTTTCCTTGTTAGTTCGTCGAGAACAAACTCTCTTTTTTCTGTCTATAGGTCATTATGTCGATAGGAAATCAGATTAGTATTTTTGACAGTATTGTTTATTTGGCGTGGATAAGCAGACTTATTCTTTTTTGTTACTGTTTGGCTTATAAAAACTTAAGGTGGTCAACAGACTCAGTTTCCCTTCAGGGCGGGTTGAGGCCACCAAATGTTCGTACTTGTTTCAATTTCAACCCGGTTAAATAGAAAATCAAAGGTCCTACTTTAGCTTACAAAAAAAAAAATAACCAACACTTATGAAATTATGTTCGAGACTAGGGAAATAATAAACCTAAGAGATTGTCTTTGTCTCCCCCTGCTTGGTCAAAATGTTAACCACTCCTTTCTGATCTATATCCACAATCTTTTTAGTGCCCAAATTTACCTTTGTCTTGACAAATTGATCCAGATTTGCAACCAAATTCTTATTTCCTATCATGTGGTTACTACAACCACTTTCTAATAGCCAAACATTATTCGAAGGTTCATGCATCGTATGGAAATCTAGGAACATGGAGTTAATATTCTTTGTAGTTATATTAACTCTCGAATGTCCTTGATCGTATATCCTCTTCCCACAATCACGATTATAGTGAACAAATTTATTACAATAATAACATCTCACCTTGGATTTATCAACTCTTTGATTATTGTTGAAGTTTCTTCTATTACTTCTACTTTCTTGTTCCTACTATTCTCTATCATCTCTCTGACCACCTATTCTTCTACCTTGTCCTCTGCCTCTCAGTGTACCTCTACCTCATCCTATATCTCCTGAGATAGAAACTTGACTTTTAAAAGTTGATTCTAAGGTGGAATCCTTATTTTTCTCTATCCTTGTCTGATGGGATAGAAGTGATCCTATTAATTCATCAAATGTCAATGTTGTCAAACCCTTGGCTTCTTCAATGGCTGCTACTACAAAATCAAACTTGGTAGACAAATATTTTAGGACCTTCTCAACCACTATTTAATATTCTATTTCATCACCATAAATCCTTAACTGGTTTAAAATAGTCAAAACCTTATTCATGAATGAATCAATATCCTTTGCTTCTTTCATCTGCAGACATTCAAAATTTCTCCTAGTATTCTGCGACTTAACAATATTGTCTTTGGCAATACCTTTATAGCTCATCTCCAAAGTCTCTCATGTTATCTTTGTTGAAGACGTAGTTATAATCTTATGGAATACTGCTTGGTCCGCTCCTTATTGGATAAGCTACAATGTTTGTGCATTCTCCTTTTTACGTATCCTTAATTTCTCCCTCTTTACATGTGTGAGGGCTTCTTCATCCTTTTCATCCTTAAGTTTTAAAAATTCAAGCTTTATGTACTCCCAAATATCATAAGCCTTTAATGTAATCTTCATCTTAATAACTCACATATCCTAATTCTTCCCTATAAATAATGAAAACTACACCTCAAAACTAGATAAAACCATTTCAAAAAAACTTCTTTCCACATAATAAAACCCTCTTCTTTTTCTAAAAATCCTACTAAAACCTATAAAACCTTTTAGAGAACTCTAATAAACCCTTTTTAATAAAACTTTATAAACAACTTTAAAAAGACCCTTTTAATAAAGCTTAAACACTTTAATTTCATATTATAAGTCACTTATAAAGGAGATGTCACGTATCCTTTAAAAAAGAACTTTAATATGACCCACGTGACTTTTAAACTTTTAGACAATATGAGCCCACGGAACGTTTTAAGCTTTTGGATTTGCCACGCCTTTCGTAACTTTTGCATTTTACAATCACTCGTTGTCGTACTTTAACTTCTTTTCCGGGGAAGTGCATCCCCTTGAAGAAGCAACCTATACAATATATATATCTTCTATACATTAGAATTGTAACCAATATTTGTTGCATGTAAGTAACACAGCAAACGATAGAGTGGCGAAATGCAATTTCACATATAGAACTCAATGAACCTCATATGCTACAGTGCAGCGCAACTACACAATGGGAATCGATCACGGGTGGGGAGCGGGAAAGTCCTCCGCCCCGACCACGTGAACCGTGCGCTCATGCACAAAACTCTTTAATCATACGACATTTTTTCGAAGTAATTTAAAAAAATCGCTAACACTTTTGTTTGGCTCTTACCCATGCTGTGTTTGTGGATTTTGTATTATTTTCTCGGTTCTGACAATAATTTATTGAAAAGGGAGGAAAACTACAAAATTAACAGACAAAAAATATATTAGTTGTTGTTTTTCTATTGATTACACAAGCTTCATGATTACAATGGGCTTGGTGAGGGGTATTTATACTTTTTTCAACTAACAACTCACTCAAAATAACTTTAACATGCATATTCAGTGTAAATTTGGCTTTAGCCAAAACAAAACTCAACTCAAACTCACTCGCCTTTGACTCCTTTGACTCAATTCACTGACACTCTAAATTTAAACAACTCCACATACATAAATAATTAGCTATCTTTAACACATTCATGTCAAGATGCGATTAATTTCGTATCCTAAGTTTCATTATTAAAATGAACTCTCAAAATAAAAATATGGATGTTTCCGCTTAACAAAAATGGACTTAGGCAAAGTGTTTCTTGGATGGAGGTTTTTCTCCCACTATATTATGCAACTTGATTGCTTCAAATATTTGCATATTGCAAATAACTAAACATTGAGATATTTTTGTGGAGTCAACTTTCACTTTTGCTCTCCTTAATATGGTGCTAGAGTTGAGATATCTCATCCGTAAAGATCCTCATTGAGATATTTTTGTGGAGTCAACTTTCACTTTTGCTCTCCTTAATATGGTGCTAGAGTTGAGATATCTCATCCGTAAAGATCCTAATCAAGAGGGTGAAGAGGCCTATAATTCTCCGCATTTATTAACAAGCTCCAAAAATTAAAGAGGAACTAACAAAACCAGTGGAACATAAGAAGAGAGTAAGATGTTCATTTTTTTAAAGGAGCTTTGACTTGACCAAGTCTACCAGTGAGGGGAACGAAAGGTTCTCATAAATGCATCTTTACAATAATGGCCAGTTCACTCTTTGAGCCAAAACTTGACAAGGATGAGGGTGTTTTGATAATCACTTTCCACTTTATAGCTTATAATTTAAGAATTGAATAACACTTGGAAAGTTGCGTAACAATTATTATATTATTTGGTTCTGTCTAAAATTGAAGTGTGTCTACGGGAG
The DNA here is from genome assembly GCA_000404065.3 of Pinus taeda. Classification (NCBI taxonomy): domain Eukaryota; kingdom Viridiplantae; phylum Streptophyta; class Pinopsida; order Pinales; family Pinaceae; genus Pinus; species Pinus taeda. The sequence continues at coordinate 122,268 of APFE030148488.1, forward strand.
TTTTACTTAATGAACCTATCACCTATTACATGTGTTTGTAGCATATTAAACAATACCTTTAATTTGACTACATTTTGAAAAATACTTCCAAAAATTACAATATTTAACCCCCTATTAATACGAACCCAATACACTTTCCCAATTTAAAATACCCTACTCTCACTAAATATTATAGGTATCCATTTTTTCATTAACATTTTTTATACATTTTTGTATTTTTTCATCAACTTTTAGCTCATTTTTTGTACTTGCCAATATAAAAACCCTTAACCCCTATATATCTCCCAATATATTATGTCATTTTTCCCTCAATATATATCCCCCAATATGAACCCACATGGTATAGTATTACTCTACCAGTAAATCCACTTGTGTCTTTGGTAGCTAAACTCAAGGATGTGTTTTCACCAAAATAACTTTAACATTTATTAAATTATTACGTATTAATTTA
>APFE030148488.1:122873-134020 GCA_000404065.3 Pinus taeda
TATTAATTTATATAATTAATTAAAAATTAGTGAATTGAGTGAATCGTTGAAGTATTTTATTCTATTTTTATTTCATTTTTGTAAGTGATGGAGATGCTAACTCTTTATATATACATTTTTTATTGCCGTTTTATTTATGGTTTCTCATATTATAAGGAGACCTCCCCGCATTAGTTAATATATTTATTTAATATCTTCCAAATTAATGCAATAGGTCTTCAACTTTTATATGCTTGTAAATCAATGAATTCTTTCGTTCACAACTTTTATGATGGGTCTGGATAAACTACTCTTTTTATCTATGTTCAATGGAGATCAAATTTAAATCCATTTACCAAACTATTCAAATATCTTATGATAATAAGTTGCCGCTTATAATATTAAATCTCAAGTTTAAAGAAAAGCTAATCCGCATGTATTCCGTTGCATCGCAGCCTTGTTCTATAATCCAATTGTTCGCAACTAAGGTCCGATAGTATCTTTGTGCATTTAGAATTATATTCCTTTGTACAAAATATGTGGTTGTATTTTGCATCCATTAAAGTATTCTTTGGGTTGTTAACTTTATAATAACGATGTCTTTTCTGCAATAATCTTTTTATCCAAACACGAAAAAACTTTGCAAACATATATTGACCATAGTTCTCCAATGTGTTCAAGAAAAATCCCAGTGTAACAATAATTGTGTTGCGTAGTTCAAACGCTCTATAGAAGTACAACACTTCATATGGTCATTTTAATATGTACTCTGAAAAACTAGGTGTGCTTTTAAAAATATTGTTGGGCTTTCATCTATCTTAGAGTTTTGCATGTAACCATTAAAGAAAAATTTGGTATGAATTTTCAAAGAATTTACATATATTGACTTAGAATGTTTCCTATAAATGATAAGTGATCTAAGTGAGAGGAAGCATGCTACAATTGATCATGGAGAAAAATTAAAAAATGTAAAATCTAATTTATAGAACAAAAGGGAAAGAAAGCCTTAATATATTTTGTTAGAGCACAAGAAATGTACTTAGTAATAAATTTATTTAGTCGAATTTGATATGTGTATTATATTTTTATTATAGTATTTTATATTTTGTTGGAAAAAAAATTGTAATAGCAAAAAATTATGAAGAAAAATGATTTTAGTGAAGAAAAATATTATTGTGGCTAAGAGACATATTTTAAAACTGAATATAAGGGTTATATTGTCATTTTCGTATAGTCAAAGTTGGAATTGAGATGTGTCTTTAAAATAAAAAATAAATAAATATTCTTTAACTAAAAAAGAATGTCCACTATAAAAAAAGAGTATGAATGTTTAATTATTTTTAATTAAAAACAGTATAAAATATCAATAATCATAATTTCCTTGTTTTGTTGTTGATGTTACAACTTATATGGTAAAAATATTTCATTCACTTTGAGTCATAACTAAAATATTTTGATGTTCATCTGGCTAAATATGATTTCATATCAAGTTTAAAAATAGTAAAAATATTAGAAAGTAGAAAAATGTGTGGGTGAGGTGTTTAAATCTTATACTTTTCAAGAATATTTCAACACATGATTTAAATAAACTATTTGAATATTATATATCTATAGGTAGAAATAAAATGTTAAAAGAAAATATTTTAATGTTGTATACAATAAAATATTTAATATCCAAAGAAAAAAGATAATAGAAAGTTAAAAAGTACATATATAATACAACTACTTCCTAATAATAATCACATGAGGAGATGTGTAATTCATTCAAAATTAATATAAAATTAGTATGTAATATCTAAAAATATTCATAATAATAATAAAAAAAATCAACGTGGGTCAACAATAAAATATTTTATGATGCAAAATTAAGTAATATTGACATATATTTAAAAATGAATTGATAATATTAAATTTCTCAATATATATGTTATGTAAAATATTTATATGTGAACCATGTATGTATTTTATATATGTTTAAAATAATATATCATATAAAAAAATTGAAAAAAACAAGTTTTTATAGTTTAAAATGTACAAAGTTGTATATATTTAGAGACAATGCCCTATATATTATTATATATAATTATATAGGCAAAGCATATTTATTAGGATTTATCAAAGAATGAGGAAGATGCAATTTCTTTTTTAAATTTTACACTTTAAAAAGATTTTGCAGTTTAACCAAATTTAATCCTCTAAAAACATGCTAGATCTATCTTAAAATAAATCTATATCGATTTCATTTACAAAGTTAAAATTACACCTAACTATTTTATATATATAATAAACTCTTACAACAAATTTTCTTATAACAAGTTAGGTCACTCTTACAACAAATTTTTTTATAACAAGTTAGACCTAAACTATAGTTTAAAAAGTTTTAATGAAAAAATTCTTCCATTTGAAATGTTGCATTTGCTTCTTGCATCCATTTACAAAGTTGGAGTTACACTTTGTATCCAACTATTTTCTATTTATAGTAAAATATTACAACAAATTTTCTTATAACAGATTAGACATAGACTATGGTTTAAACGGTCTTAATGAAGAATGTTTTTATTTAGAATGTTGCATTTGCTCCTTGCATCCATACATTCCTTGTCAATGGTGGATCGAATTCCACTATTTCCATACTCATCTTTTGTCATGAGTTTCATTTCATCTTGATTGGTTTAAAAACTGCAATGGCATTTATGCATGACTCACTTGAAAACTACATAAAAATGGATTTTCATAGGGGAGAGTGTGAGATACACACGTTCATAATTTCTTATTTAGCCTATTGACAACATTTTTACAAGGAAAAAAAAAACTTTTGTATGATGCTGTGTAAACAGGGTTCTCTAAGGTTTCTATTTTTGTACGTTTAGAATTAATTTATTTTTATGCTACAAATAAAATAATAGAATAGAGGGATGTTTAGGGATGTTTTTCTTATTTTTTATTGGTTTATTAAATATTAAAAATGGTTTTAAAAAAAGTTTTAATAATTTTTAGTGATTTTATCATTTCACATAATCTATTATTATAGATCCATTTTCATCCACTACTTACACCAAAACTTCTCTCAAAAATATACTATGGCATATGTTAGCATCTGAAATAAAAAAATGAATGGCTTATGTCGTCAGCGGTCAATGCACTTATCGATGGCATATGGCAGCACTGCAATGGATAAATCGCTAATTTCATAGTTTGAAAAGATCAACGCACGTAGTCCTTCGATGGGGATGCGTTGGGCCGATGTTTCAAACTGCTCCCCTACACGGTGGCTTTGCGGCTACACAATCGTCTGCTATTGGGTTTTATCCCTTAGGTGGGACTACAAAATGGTGCCCTTTCTTCTTTAATTCTTGACCGTTGAATGGTGCCTTTCTTCTTTAATTCTTGACCGTTGAATGGTGCCTTATAAATTACGGTAACGTACTTCTGGCTGCCACAACATCTTGGATGCGGTAGCAACCGTTCCTTAATTTAAGAAAAAATGGATTTATCAAACATAACAAATAACGTTTTTTCTTGGCCTTCAACGGTTTGACAGCAGTGAGCTTCTTAACAGTTGATTTTTTTGCTATTTTGATGGAGTTTTTTTTGCAGACTCGCCTTTCTTTTGGTTGCTCTCACTTCGCTCAAGTTGTTTTTTTTTGCAGATTCGCCTCTTTTTCTTTGTTGCTCTCACTTCGCTCAAGTTGGTTTTATGTAAAATTAGTTCTGATACTATGACACTAATTGAAAATTATGGAGACATTAATAATAAAATGATTATATTAAAAATGAATTAAACTAGATTAATTGAAATTAAATTTAGAGATTTAAACAGATAAATATATAACATAGCAAGTGATTGGAAAGGCATTTTAAGTCGATTGCAATTCCCGAATATTGGGGAATCAGGGAATTTAAAGATGTGGAGTTGAACTACAGTTTTTTATTATATATGGAACTTAAAGATGTGGAGAAACGTAGTATACAAAAACGTATAGCATTTAGAATACACAAATTTATTATGCTGAATACTGAACGATGTTGAATGAAGATGAAGAGCTTAACGAGGTTGAATTGAGCCAGTTTGACCGGCTTCCACTCGGAGTTTCATCCAGAAGCCTGTCCTCTGGTTCAGTTGAATCGGCATCCCCATTAACACCTACAATTGACAGACCGATAACATTCACGTTAATTGAAGCAGTGTGGATGTCAGGGAAAGGAGCTTCACCTGCCAGTATTTGACACACCTGCCGTATCCCTAGCCTTCTTTCCGCGTTTGGATCGGAGCAAAACAGACCCAGTTTCAATACCTTTTCCATCTCGCCCGCGTCGTATTCATTTCTCAGTTTCGAATCCGCCGCATGGAGCAGCCTTCCGTCTGAGTGCAGCTCGGACACCCAACGCACCAAAGACACTCGTCTATCGTCCATGGATAGGTCCACGGGCTTCCTCCCGCACGCCACTTCCAACAGCAGAGCCCCGAAGCTGAACATGTCCGACCTGGTCGTGGCCTTACCGGTCCGTGTGAGCTCCGGCGCCATATACCCCAGCGTTCCCATAAGGCGACTCGTCCCAGGATTCTTGCTATGATCATACAGCCGAGCGAGGCCAAAGTCTCCCAGCCGCCCGTTGAGCTCAGAATCCAGCAGCACATTGCTAGACTTGATGTCTCTGTGGATAACCCTCTTCTCCCACTGTTCGTGGAGATACAGCAAGCCCGCGGCTACGCCCTTCAGGATCGCGTATCGCCGAGGCCACGGCAGGACCACCGGTGGGTTGCCGAATATGAGTTTATCAAGGCTGCCGTTGGGCATGTAGTTGTAAACTATGAATAGCTGCTTCTTCCTCCTGCACCAACCCAGGAGCTGTACCAAGTTACGATGCTGCATGCGCCCCATGGTCGATATCTCTGCCACGAAACTCTTCATTCCCTCCGTGAACTCATTTGTTATGCGTTTCACTGCGACTTCGTCGCCGCTGCCCGGGAGAATACCCCTGTAAACCTTGCCGAATCCCCCCTCGCCCAAAATGTTTTCGTCCCTAAATCCTTTCGTGGCGATGTTTAGATCTTTGTAAGTAAATCTATGGGGCCAGAACTGCTCCCATTCTTCGATATTTTCTTTGTTTTTTCTTCTTTGGAAAAACAAAACAGCAACCACCAGCAAAATGATAATTAGAGCAGCCACTGTCACGCCGGCTATAAATCCCCATTTCGGACGCTTGTAGTTCATGTTAGCATGAAACGAAGGAAGATGTGAAATATTGAGGTGGGGTGCCGTGCCTTCCGTGCTGAAACTCCACGCAAGAACGTAATGGTCTTCGACGTAATTGTTCCCTGCAGCCGCTGAAAAGCCAACGAACATTTTCTTTTCTAGAACGCTGCACAGATCGATTTTCTCAGAGATGAGGGGCTTCTGTGGTCTAGGCAAGCCGGCGAACACTATGCTAACGTTGAGCCGGCTTTGAAGATGATCGTAATCGATCCAGGCCTGTATGTTGCGTCCGCTCTTGAGGCTCAATGGTTGGAAATCCTCCCCTTTCCAATAGCCGGCAGGTTTCGTGTTCATTGAAATGAGATTGTTGATGTCCACGCCCACATGGTTGTCGTCGGGATCATAGAATTCCGCACTCTTGACCGTGTCGAACTCCACAGCGAACAAGTGATTGGATGGCTGGCCGTTGCTGGTATCGTTAAGCAAGCCCAGATACTCAGCTGGGGCAGCGCCCATGGGAGATGTGTAGGGTGTGAGAATGAAAGCCATTCCGTTCCCACCTGCATTAGATTGGGGCGGGACCATGCTGAAAACGAAGGTAGTGCTGAAGGAGGAAAGTGTGCCGTTGCTTTTCATTAGAACAGGGATCGAATACAGCGCCCGGCCAAGCATAAAACGCGTGTGATTTGTGAGAGAAAGCACGGATTGGGAGTGCATGAGTGAAGCATCCGCCTCCAATATCAAGTTGGTTCTGTTGAATCGGTCGAAAACAAAAGTGGTAGGAAAAACTGGTATGACAAGGGACAGGAAGGCCATCAAAGTGAGACTGCTGACATGGGGTGCTAGAAATCCAGGAGACACACCATTTCTTCTCCAAGAATCCATCTATTACTTTCCTATGTTTCATTACATAGATTATGATCACGCTATATGCACAAACGGTTTTATGTATTTATCTCAAGTTCACTGGTGCAGCCTGAATATATTACGCACCTACCATTGGCAACTCGGTGACAAAACCACACAATTGTGTGGGAAGAAACACTCAAGCAAAGGACAAGGAGGTATCAAAGCAAAGGACAAGCATATTCCTAGATGAGACATCAACGAGCGACGATAAAGAGCAGCACACACTTTGAGAAAAATATATCCCAACAAAATAACATTCAACAGCTATATTCACAGTTGAATAGTCTCAAGACTCAACACAAATCACGCCGAAATATATTAATTAATAAATATATGAATTATTAGCACTTTACCATTTTTACTTAATAACGTCATCGTAATTTCGTAATCACATTAGGATATCTTCAACCCATCACGTGCACGTGCTTTGAAAAAACATATCCCAACAAAAAAAATAACATTCAAAGAACACAGACACCATGCTTTCTATTCAAACAACCATACAGACGTGAATAGACACAACGCTGTGCAAAAGTTAAAAAAATTGAAAAATTCGTTCTAAGACGCCCTATCATGAGATATGGTCAATAAGAAATTTAAAGAAAAAAAAAACATTGAATAGGTTGAATCAAATAATTTAAAAAAAATAGATAAATATAATAATATTATATCACAAAAATATAAAATAGGGATAAAATTCAAGAAAACAAAGAAATATGAAGTTAGTTTAGCCAAAGAAAATAGGTATCAAAATCTTAAATTAAAATATGTTAAATTTTAAAAAAATTAAAAACTTATAATTTGTAAATTTATAATTCTGAAATAAAAGATTTGAGTAGGTTCATTCAATTAATTAAAAAAAATAGATAAATATAGATAATATAGAATCTAAAAGATATAAAAAATATGGATAGAATTCAGAAAACAAAAAAAATAAGTTAGTTTAGCAAAAAAAATAGGTATCAAAATCTTAAATTAAAATATGTTTTATCTTCAAAAAAAAATTAAACTATATAATTTGTAATTTGTAATACTGAAATATTGTTTTTTTAAAATGTTTTGTGAGCTTTTATAATGGGACAACAAACTCACTCAATTATAAAACTTTCCCACACCTCATTTCTTATTCCACTTAGATTTGAGAGCATTACACAACAAATATTAGATTACATTTTATCTATGATGTAAAAAACATATAAGATTATTAGTTGAAATTAAATAAACGTAGGTCAACTTTTATTAAATGTAAAATGTTGCATGAAATTGGAATGGTTACAAAACTAAAATGTTGTGCAAAAATTAAGTAAATGGACATCATAGTTATAAGATCTAGTAAAATGATATGATAGTTAAAATGCTTTTGTGTGAAGTAAAATCTATCTAAATAAAAATTAATAAGTATTTCAGATATATAAATTATGTAAATTGATATTACAACTAAAATGTTTTCATGTGAAGTAAAATTTATCCAAGAGAAAATTAATATGTATTTCACATATATAAATGATGAAAATTGGTATCATACCTAAAAAAATATGTGGGGTTAATTTTATCCAAAGGAAAAACACGAAGTGTATAAACTAGCCTAGATCCATCTTAACTCTTGATATACCTAGCTCCACATGAAATCTCTTTTAACTCCAAAAGAGGTTTGGATATTAAGAGATTGGTAGATCCCCAGTTAAGATGGATCTAAGCTAGTTTGTTAGCTGAACAAAAAATTTATTTCATGGTAATCATTTTAATTATTTAACTTTATTAATTATTCCTTAATAATATCAAATATTTTCTTGGCAGATATATACATGTTTAAGTTAATATTAATTTGAATTTGTTTGTTTGAGCTTAGCTCATGTTGTGGGGTAGAATAGTTGTTATCCTTTCTCTAAAAAGACATGTTGATCTCTTTAGAAGATTAATTTATATGGCGCTCTTAAATGATTATATAATGTAGCTCTAATCTGGTATTGACAATCTCACTCTTGCCTTCAAGTTGAGACTGACTTTTGACTAACTTCTTTCCTTGGATGGTTCTCACTCTTTACTTGGGATTTAAAGGAAGTTTCACTTATTTTTGGATGGTTCTCACTAATTCTCCTTCATTGTAAATATTTCATACATTTCGATTCTAATCTAACTTATTTTGTTGGATGGTTCCCACTCTTTTCCTCAGATTTTTTTGACACCTAATCTTCATGATTGGGTGAATTTATGTAAATAATTAAATTAGGAATGTGAACATACATCGGGAGATGAACTGAACAGTCACTCCCTATTGTATATAACAAAGACCTACCTAATGAAATAATATATGAATTAGTTTTTGTTTTGTGGAGTTACTGCCTGGCCTGACATGGTATCAGAGCCAGCTCCTTTTTTTAGCTCTTGTGTCTTGTAACTCCCTTATTTGACTAAGTGTTTGTACTCTCTGCATTCTATCTGCCATTACCTGTGCTCTGCTCCCTATAAAGCTTGCTCTATGCAATACGTTGCCCATATATTCGTTGGTGCCAGATTCTGACATTTTCTGTCAAGCCTGCTATTGTTACGCTGCTCGCCTTGAATGCTGTTGCCATTTTCCTAAACAAACACTACGCTGCAACGTTCCTCTGCATATGGAATCCTTTTCAACGTTCCTCTGCGTATGGAATCCTACAACGTTCTAGCTGTCCATACTATGATTGTGATTGAAATCATTTTGACTGTGCGGATCCCCAACATCTCCCGCTCGATGTAGGTTCTATCGAGCAGAACCAGGGACTCCCATCTCACTTACTATTGTCGGTCATTTGCCTCCTTTCCTAACCCGAACAGGCTCTGCAACTCATTTTGAAATCCTACCAGCCTGCCAATGGAGAGAACGTTTTCATTAAGGATTCGACTCATGTATTTGACGAAGGGAAAAACACTTATGGCGTAGCCAATCTTAGACCGTCGACTTCTTTGCCCCAGATGGATGTGTACTCGAAATTGCAGGCTTTCTAGCTAGATATTAATCTTGCTTTCTGGCATACTCACTTTGCGAACCCTGGTGACCGTTTCTGCCATGGACGCGGGCTTTGTTAGGGATTTGCGGTCTACAAGCTCTGGCCATAACCGAGACCTCGTTCTTAGTGGTGGCGCCGCCCAGACGAGTACTTTTGAATAGTATTGAAATTTAAATTATGACAGTATATGCGTGTGAATAGTATTGAAATTTAGATAACATTTATTTGCTATAGCTTCGGGGAATTATATGCGGTGAAGATCTTTAGCGCAACGGAATTCTATTCATGCCTTCCAATGGTCAATAGTATATGAATAGCATTTGGATGGTTTTAATACACTTTGTATATAATGTTTGGTGTGGCTACTGTTCTATATATGCCACGTTGTTGGGCTACCATAGTATTGTTTTCATAAAGCTATTTTAAAAGTGACTAACATAGTTAACGCTCTTGCGTTTTACTGTGTTTAATATATTGTTTGAGGCCAGAATACATTTTGATATCAGAATCAATTTTCTTTTAGCAGCAAAAGTTTTTTTTTTCTCCACAAAAACACATTTTTTGCCAGCAAAAGTATTTTTACAGCTCTCGGATTTTACAATGCATTCAATCATATCTATGGTGGGAATAGTTCTCACTGGCAAGGAGAACTATCCTGAATGTTCCCGGATGATAAACACACCCTATTTTCCAAGATTGTGGAAAGGAGTGTGTGTCGGAGAAGGAGACAATGACCCAGTACAACCTACCTCAGACAAAGAACTCGTCATTTGGGAAAACAAGAACAACAAATCTTATGCATTAATCACAACATCTGTAAATGAAGAGGTGAGTCATCATATTGCGTCATATTCAACTGCCTTTGAAGCCTTACAAAAGCTGAAAGAACTCTATGACTCGCATTCTGCACTTGAAGTTGTTCAACTCATGATTAAACTCTTCACTCTTGAACTGCAAAATAATGATCCTCTTGCTCTTGCATCTGAAGTAAAGTCTATAATGCATGATATCAAATATACTAAGATTGAATTGGATATTCCTCTTATCGCTTTTATCAAGGCACTTTATCCTACTTACTCCAATTATCTTGAGTCATTGCAAGCAAATGGAAATCTCAAAGATATAACCTTTGACTCTCTTGTGAAAAAGTTTGTTGAAAGAGAGAAAGCTTTTGGAAAGAAGACAACACTTGAATCTTCTGAAGAGACGGTGTGCCTTGCTCATAAAGAAAAACATCATGCTCAAGATTCTATAAGAGGAAGAGGTGGACGAAGAGGAAGAGGAAGATATTTCAGAGGCAGGGGGGGCAGACATTCTCAAGGAGAAAAGGTAGATTTGCACTCCATTCGCTGCAAAGGAAATGGATCACATGATGCCTCCACATGCAAGCTACCATGGGACAAAATTGAGCAAAAAAGAAATCAACAGAAAGGTAAAACTGATGATACAGACAAAGGTAAAACCCCTGAATCCCCTCATTATGTTGAAGCACAATGTAACATTGGAGTAAATGAAGAATTGTTTAATGCTTCACTTGCTTCTTGGAAAAATGATTGATTGCTTGATTCAGGAGCAACCTGTCACATGACTCATAGAAAAGATTTTTTGAAGGTTTCACTGACAATGTTGATGGAGTAGTATACTTTGCATATCAATCAAAAATCAAGCCATGAGGGCTTGGCACAATCAGGCTTAAACTGCCTGGTCTTCTAGACTTTCTTTTGCATCATGTTCTATATCTCCCACAACTGAAGAGAAACTTGTTTTCCCTTGTCCACATCCGCCAGCAAGCTCACTCCATTCATATGTTTGATGGCAAGCTTGAGGTAAGAAAAGCATCTGACCACTCACTTGTCATGAGGGGAATAGAAGAAGAAAGGCTTCTCAAGCTGCAAGGAACCTCTGCTCATGCATAACATTTCTCATACAATTGTCATCATGAAGAAGGTATACTTCCATCAAGTTTATTATGGCATGCTAGATTTGGACATTTGAATTATGACAGTCTCCGCTTGTTGAAGAAAAATGGTGTTGCTGGTTTGCCTACAATTCCTAGGAAACTTAAGCAATGTGA
>APFE030148491.1:0-16376 GCA_000404065.3 Pinus taeda
ATATATATATTAAAAAAAATTATATACCCCCATATCCCCCTACCCCCTAATTTTACCTAAAATTTGAGGGTACTCTCACACGCCCCCCCTGTGCATCACCCCAGACATGCAACTCCCTATCCCGGAGTCTTGGTGGAACATTAGTTTTAACTTGCCAACATAGAAGGGTTGAAAATATAGTATGACTTCATATTGAAATATGACCATGCCCTTCAAATTTGATGCCAGGTTGAAGAAGTATTTTAGGAAAAGTATTTTGAAGTGTGTTCTAGTGTTTGCCTTTTAGAAAATGTCAATCTTTTTTCAAGCTTTCTTTTCAGTTCTTATAACTGATTTGTTTGTTTTACTTTAGTGGTTTATTTATAATAGTTAAAAAGGCTTACGAGATTTAATGGAAACCTTTTATACCCACACCAGATATGCCAAAAAGACCTTAGACGTGTGAATGCCAATTTTGATGCACCGTTCATATTGTGCAGTTGTGATGTTTTTTGTTGACGATTGTGCTGAATAGCTTTGTGTCGAATGATGCAGGTACCTTCAAGACAATTTATACCACATACGGGAATCACATGAGATGGATCTAGATTTGAAGATAGAATTCTTCAAACATGTTAACTAATGCATTCAACTGTCCAATGTTCTTAGGTAGCGGTCTTGTAAGATTTCTTCTGACAATATCTGGTAACAAGAGTATTATTGTAATCATTAAAATGTTATAAATAAGATATATGAAATAAAAATTCAGGTATTGAATTTTTCATTAAACATTATTTAGAATGTATTAATACTTATAAGTATCTTAGACATGTATTTGTGTGAAAAAAAATTGAATTGGTTTATGTTTAAGGACAAGGCATCCAAGGCGAGGTTAACCAAGACAAAAGTCACTCATCGTAGTGGCTAGAAAGGTTTAAAAGCACTGATAACAACCTTTGTAAGTATATTAAACATGTGATATTTTTTTAATAATTTTTGTACTAGAAGAAAGTCATTGTTATCCAATTTCTCCCTATTTACTGATTGATAGGAACTAAAATATGGAAGACCTCCAAATCATTTGGAAAAGGAGGTGCTGCAGCAAAAGATATGGGTTGAATTTGTTGTTTGGATGGACTCTATGGTATGTAATCTTAGTTGGATTTCCAATATACTTTTAAACCATATTTTCATTTTATTTTTTAGTACTATTAGATGTTATATCTTATCTCATTTTATGGTTAACATTGTATAACAAAAACATGCGTTGTGTTATGTAATTAATACTAACATGTAATATTGATTTTTTTTGTCAGAATGCTATAGATAATGATTGCCAAGACGATGATCCAAATTATGTTCAACATATATCAGGAGATGATGATGATGATGGTGGTGAAGGAGGAGATGATGATGATAGTTGCGGTGTTGATGATGATGTGGATCAGAGTAATGAGGATGGTCAAGATGATCATGAGGATGATCTTGGTGGTGGTAGCTAGGCATGCACATGCATTGTTTTTTATGAAGAAATTATTGTGTAGAATGACATTGTTATGTTTAGATGGGTGTTGTGAATTTACCCTATATCAATGAGACATTTTGATTTTGTAATCATACGATGAGTTTGATTTATGTATGTTGTTAATTTATCGTAGAATAACGATATTCATGAAATATTTTGATTTTTTAATCATATTTGAATTTTACTTGTTTTGATTAAAAATAATACTGATTTTATTAGTATTATGTTGCTATTTTATACATGTTTTGAAAATTGTTAATGACACATTGTTATTTTTTTGGATGGATGTTGTCAATTTCTCTTAAATTTCTTTACAAATGATTTTGAATTGTGATATCTGCTTTAATGATATTTAGAAACTATCATATATTTCACTATGAATCTATAAAGGGGGTCATATATGTAAAGAAAAATATACTCTATATAAGAAGTCAAATGCGGATGTAACCATGGATGCAAAATTGAAAGTAAAATTGGATGTTAAAGTAGGAATTAATACAAAATACAAACAATTGACATACAAAGTGTTTTAAATTAGAAGTGAAAAATTGTACAATAGTTGACACAAAGAAGGGAACAAAACATGGCATACAAAAGGATATCAAATTGGGCAAACACAAGGACACATAAATGGGCACCAAATTAGATGCAAAAAAAAGACAACAACTAGATGTAAAATAAGATGCAAAGTTGAGCGTTAAAAAGAAGCAAAAAACGTTACAAATTAATATGTCAAATGATGATGCAAATAATGGTGTAAATTTGAGATGCAAACTCAGGTGCAAAAAAGGAAAAAAAAAAGATGTAAGAAAAGACATAAAACAAGATGCAAAATGGGGCTGAAAAAAGGTGAAACCAAGGATGCCATATTGGATGTAAAAAATGATTCCTAATCACATGCAAATTTAGGCTCGAAGTCAGACACAAAATTATATGCAAATGTGGACACAAAATGAGGCAAAAAAAGATGCAAATTTGGATGGTGAAAACGATGTAAAACTAGACACCAAAAAAATGCAAAATTGGATGAAAAAGTCGGTGTAAATAATGGTGCAACATTGGACACAAGTAGACACAAAAAAATGGTGCAAAAAGGGGCATAAAATAGCTTAAAATTGGATGCAAAACTTGGTGCAAAAAAAAATACAAAAGTAGACGTAAAAAATGGCTCTAAATTGAATGTACCATTAGACACAAAATAAGATGCAAAGGTGGACACAACACATGACTCAACATAAGATGCAAATATAAATGCAAATTTGGATGCTCAAAATGATGTAACATTAGATGCAAGAGATGGTGTTAAAAATGATGCAAAATTGGATGAAACAAATGACGCAAAATATGGTGTAAAATGAGATGGGAAAAATGGAGACAAATCAAACGTAAATGTGGATGTAAAAAATGGTCCAAAAAAAGATGCAAAAATGGGCACAAAATTGGATGCAAAATTTGGAGCTAAATCAAATTCAACACATGGTGCAAAGATAGGCACCAAAGCTGGTGAAAAAATAGAAGCAAAAACTAGTGTAAGACTAGATACAAAACCTCGCGTAAGACTAGATGCAAAAACTGACACAAAATGGATGCATAAAAAGACGTTAAATTGGATTCAAAATACAGTGTAAACTTGATGCAAATGATGGTGCAAAAATGGAAGCAAAGAATGACACAAAATAGGAAGCAAAAGAGAATGAAAGATAGATGCAAAAAATGACACAAAACTAGAAGAAAAACCTGTCATAAAATAAGATGCAAATCTTGGTTCAAAATTTGACGCAAAAAATGATGCATAGTTTGGTGTAAAAAATGATGCAAAATCTAGCGTGAAAAAGGATGCAAAATCAGGTGCAAAAAAGGACGCTTTAAAAATTGTACAATAGATCCAGATTTAGCGCCAGGTTGCTCATCATAATTACAAAAAAAATGCACTAAAATCTGGCGCTAAATCTGGCGCAAATCGCTGGTTTTGTTGTAGTTTTATTCTGCTGGAATTTCTCCAGCACACTCCGAGCATGTCGAAAGTGTTCCTCCTTAGTCTTGCTGAAAATTAACATGTCATCAAGATACACTATTACAAACTTTCCGATGAACTCTTTCTGCGTTTCGTTCATCAGTCGCATAAAAGTGCTAGGGGCGTTACTCAAACCGAACAGCATGACTAGCCACTTGTACAACCCTTCATTGGCCTTGAAGGTTGTCTTCCACTCATCTCCTTCCCTGATCCGAATCTGATGATAGCCACTCTTTAAATCAATCTTCGACAAGTACGCTGCTCCACTCAGACAGTCCATCATATCATCCATCCGTGGCAATGGAAATCTGTACGTGATGGTGATCTTATTGATGGCCCTCGAATCCGTGCACATTCGCCATTCTCCTCCTTTTTTGGGAGCGAGAACTGTTAGTATTGCACAAGGTCTCAAACTCTCCCTTATCAACCCCTTATCTAGCAACTCCGACACCTGTTTTCTGATCTCCTCATTACCTTTGGGGCTCATTCGATATGCTGCCTTATTTGGTAAACTTGCTCCACGTATAAAGTCAATATGATGACTCATGCTTCTCTTGGGAGGCAACTTGTCTCGCTCGACTACAATATCACTGAACTCCTGCAGCATTTTCTGAATTGCTGCAGGCAAATCAGACATTTCTGTGTGCAACAACACTGTCTTTGCTCTCCTCACAATAGCATAGTTCACTTCACTTTCTTCAATCCGCTTCAAAAACTGTTTTCCACCCATTGGTAAAGTTTTCGTCTCGCTTGTTTCTGCTATCTCTTCCTCCTTGATGGGAACAAGCATGTGCTTGATCCCATCTTTGACAAACTTGTAGCAGTTTGTCTTCCCATCATGCACTACCTTCCGGTCATACTGTCGTCGCCTTCCTAGCAGTATGTGGCACACGTCCATTGGCATAATATCACAAATAACTTTGTCTTCGGTGGAACTCAAATTCACACTGTTCGTCAACCAACAGCTGATGGCCTTTATGCAGCCACGACACCTTGTAAGTGGTGCGGTGCTTCAGCTGCTTCAAACTCAGCTTCTTTACCATCTCGGTGGCTACCAAGTTATATGTACTTCCACTGTCGATGATCAACTTACAACATTTCCCGTGCGACTTGCAAACTGTCTGGAATAATGCTTTCCTTTGAGTTTGTTCAGCTGTTTCTTTGGCTGGTTTCAACAACACTTTGTTCAAAACTAAAGCTTCCCATGTTTCTGGTACATTTTCTGCTTCTTGGGGTGGTGTCTCTGCTTCCTCAGGCTGTGCGACAAACGTTCCTCTCTGGCCAACTTGTTCCGCTTCAGGGCATTCAAAAGATCTGTGCCCCCATTTGTGGCACATGTAGCTCTGATAGTTAGCTCCCCTACCTCGGCCATTCCCTCATCCTCGCCGATATGGCCTGCGACCTCTAGCGCTGTCTCCTTTCTTCGCTGTTCCTGAAGCCTTGGAGCTGCTGCCCTCTTCACTATTACTGGAAGTCCGTCCTCTGCGATAGGACTGTCCTCGTCCTCTGCCACTTCCCCATCCTCTCCCATCATTCTGTTTTCTGGTGATCTTCTCCTCTACCTTCACAACACTCTCGTAGGCTTCTTCTGTATTCTTCGGGGAAAGAACGCTGATTTCATCCAATATTTCCAATCTCAAACCATTTACATACCTTGTTGTTTTCTCCAGGGTGTCCTCTATGTAACCAGCTCTTAAATTTACCCGGTAGAATTCTTCCGTATACTCTCTAACTGTCATCCCTTTTTGCGTCAAAATCTGCACTTGGCGGTGCACTGCAATCTAGTAATCCTTGGGCATAAATCTACCTTTCAGCTTGGCCACCATCCTTGGCCATTTCTTTATTGGCAAATTGTTCATCCTTCTTCTTTCTGCTTGGACAATGTCCCACCACAAGGCTGCATGTCCTTTCAGCTTTGTTGCACCGAACTTAACTCTCTGGTCCTCACTGACCTCTTCACACTCAAAATACTTCTCCAATTCGCTGATCCAGTCCAACAGAACTTCTGTGGACAAGCTGCCATCGCAATTTGGGATCTCTGGTTTAGGCTTGCTGCTAGCCAATAGGACCGACCTCAATAATCTCATCTCTGACCCTTCTTCATCTGATCCATCTGTTGTAACTATGGCTTCTTCTTCGTTGTCATCTCCTACCTCTGAATCCATTCTCCTTCCTGCTTCAACTGCCTCAAACGGGCAGTAAGGATCCTTATTTCTTCTCTCAGTCCTTCATCTACTGCTCTGCGCACAACTCTCCCAAGTCCTCTTCTTCCAACTTCCATGTCTATCGTGGCACTTTCAATTTCCTCCTTTGATACCACTAGATTGGTCCGGCCCCCTCTTTACACTTAATAAATGGATATAAATTAATATGAATGATTTCGCCGGTGATCAACTATGTGATTAAGTTAATCAAAGGTTGATTACAATGATTAGCACAGACATTTTTACACCCGATCTTTATTGCTCGTACCAGCATCGTTGGATGTAGGACATGTGTCCGTTCCTCGGTAATCACACTCCCACCTTGGCTAATGACCCACAAACCCTATTCTCTCGGTCATTTGTGCATTGTTCTGTTGGTGGTTCGAGGGTTTCACTGTCTATTCTTTTGGTGCGATTTCAGTGTGGGAATATGCTGCGACTATTGCTTTTGCTCGACCTTGACCCGGTTATATGCTCGGCTCCACCGGTTGGTAAGTAACGTTGTTCTGTGCTTTCTTTTTTTTCCCCTCTCGTTCCTCTGCCTTGGCGCTTGATATGCCCTACTACTCTATGCAAAATACGCTTGTTTTGGAGGGTTTCTCAGTTTTCTGAATATAGTCTCAGTTGCTCGTTTCGCTTGACTGTAGTGATTGTTCCTGGTCTCGGTTTCTTTAATTCAATCGCTCTCGAATATCACTGGTCATGTTGCACTGTTGCCTTGGCAGGTTGTGTTCTCGGGGGTCTACAGCTTCGGCTTCTTCCACAAAAATGAAAGTAAGTTATTGTTCTATGCCATCATCATTTTCCACTCGTTACGCTCTTGACTGACTCAGTTGCTCTTTTGTGAGGAGAGGGACCCTTGGGTGACCGCAACCTCGGTGTCATATCTCATCACTCGTAAGTCCCGAACTCTAAGCTTCTGGTATTTTCTTTCCTCGATTCTTTCCTTCCTTCCACGCAATGCTTACACTCTGTTTTGGTGGATTATTGCAGGTGGGTTCGTTCTCGTGACCCTCGCTTCTACTCTGTCGCGTGCTGGAAAAACCCGAGTAGGGTATCTCCTTATTAACTTGGTTTATTTGCTTTCTCCTATCGTCGCTGGCTTAAAACATGGGTTGGCTAGTTTTAGGCGCAGAATCTTGTGTCTGTCCCACGTAATGTAATTGTAGTCCTCACGCTTGCATTATTACAGTTTTTGGGTTGTGGCCATAGGGTTTACAAGTTAGGCTTTTTCAACCCGTTCTCTATCATGCACTTATTGGACTTGAACGACGTTAATTTCAGTATGGAATGTAATGTATATTTGACAGAGATTATATGATTACTTTTTGTGAATAAATGAAAGGGTTCCATTGTCACGAAATACCTGTGTTGTTGGTTTCTATCCTCGGTGTGTGGAACTTGTGCGTTATCCAAAAATTTCTTTCGCTCATTTGCTTTAGTTGGTCTGGGACTAACCTTCCACGTCTTTTTAGTTTCTCCAGTTCTTACACTTACAAAGTCTTGCTGTGTGTCGGCCTGTTAAGTTAATGAAAATAGAAAAAACACGTATGTGCTGTACAATAGAAATAAAAGAACTTGCTTTTACTGTGTTAAGCAAATCAACATAAAATACTGTAGATGGATAGCTGTGGGATGTCAAATATAACTTCTATGTGCTCAGAGATTTCTATTATTTTTCTCTTTCCAAAAGTCGAACCTGTTACAATACATTCTGTCTCCTTTTGAATGATTTTGGAAAACAGTTTCTCTTAACTGCTCTTAGTTACATTTGATGGTTTGTTTTCAGTTCTAAAACTGTTTATTTTTCCTACACTATGATTTGTAAAGGATAACATGATAAATAAAAACAATAAACTACAACAGTTCATTTAATTCAACTTTTATCTTCCTAAATACTACTTCTCTAAGAAATTAAAATAATAAAAGAAATGAAATTAAAGTCTTCACCTGAAATTTCCTCCTCACTCCTCTCAGAGACCAAATGACCCTGTGTCATGATGATCCGCTTCAGCGAGATGCTCCCGCATCATCTAGAGCGTTGTCCAAGACTCTCCCTCTCTCTCTCTCTCTCTCTCTCTCTCTCTGAGTTACTTCCCATGTGTTCGAGCTCGCTTCAGTTGCATGTTCATGTATTGATCCAACCCACATTCCAACAAAATTTCCACTTACACATTCGTTGACTAAGCTCAAGGTGTTTCCTTTACAAATGCCATAACAAAATTGAAAGCGCAAACAACATGTTCACTAAGAAGTTGCATTTGATCCAACAATCCAACCATGTTTTCAAAGGAAACTTCATATATAACCTTGTGCATTTACTATCTAGCATGCAATTTCCCATAAGTCCCATTTTTCATCTCCTTATCTCTAAAGACAACAAGTCGTTTATTTCATATGGAAGTTTAATAGCACGCAGAGTAATCTGTCCACATCTATAACATTTGGATTTCTTTTGTACAAACTTACAAGAAAAAATATCAAAAAAGGTAGACATCCAATAACTAAAACTCTTTCCAGAGATAAACGCCTTTCTCTTTCCTCCCGTCATCAATCAATCATGCTACAATACTTATGAGCGTGCTTCTTCCAATCCCACATATGTTTCTATGGAATTAATTATAACGTGGTAGAATTTTATTCGAGGGCAGGCAATTCCCTAACCACGTTTGAAAGAAAGAGCGCGGCATTAAGAGTTGTTCTTCCTGCATTGTTCATAGTTTCCTCTGTTATTGTGAAACATTTAGGGTTATAACCAACATTTCCCTTACGTGGTTATCCTCTCTTCGAAGGAGCACACGATTTCTTTTTTCACAGCAAGATAGAGCGTAAGGTAAAGTATAATGGACATTGGAATGATCAGAGGATTGAAGGATTTCTCACTATGCCACATGAGAGAAGAAGACGCAGGAGAGGCTCAACCTATCACAAGGGAAGAGCCTATGGCGGTAATTCCCCGCTTCAGAATAGGGTTGTTGTGTTTGTAGGTGACTACCTTGAATAAATCACTGAGGAAATTGAGGAGGAACTATCGATATTGGAAAGGGAGGCATCCTCTCGGAGAAGGTCTCTTTCTGACACAGAAGGGAGGGCTCAGTGGGATAGTTGGATTCGAGATACAAGGAAATCAAGGAGGAGAGAGAATGAGTAGATGCACGTGATTAACCTCCATTGTCAAATGAAATTCCTTATGGGTCAGGAGCTCCTCGATAATCAAGATGTAAGGAGGGATCTAATATAGAAGGTGGATCATATGCATTTCCACCTCACACATTCTAATTGCAGGTTGACTTCAATCAACACGAGGCTCGCATGGATCGAAACACATCTTGTGATTCCACCACCAACCCCATGCCCCCCGGCTACACCAACATATCCTATTCCCAAAGATGGATCAAACTCTCGTCCCACTTCCTAAGTTAATGATGTTTGTTTACGCAGAGTACAAAATTCCTCTTTCGAGTGTTCATGGACATGATAATATAGAGCAACATTTAGATGTTTTTATGTTTAAGTCTACATATGTGAGATATGGTCGGTCACTTATGGCCCTCTGTAGGGACCAATTTCGGGTATGGTCGAGTCTCCGTGTCAAGAGACTAGAAAGACATGTGTATGATGTAAAAGCTTTAACTTGTGGCAATACATCTCACCTTAAAAGAAAAAAAAAGAAAAACATGATTTTAGCACAAATATAGATACATATAAATGTGAATTTTTACATCAATCATATTACTACTATACATGCATTTAAAATATTACGCTACTTCAATTTTACCATACAACTCATTTACTTCAGGTGTTTTTCATAAACACAAGTTAATAAAAGTCCTTCAAACATAAATAGAGAAATTAAAACTACCTCTTGTTATATATCGCTTAGTTTAAATAGGTTATACATAATCTATTTTAAATTTTGAAGATCAAACATAAGTCGAACGAGCACAACTCTATCTTTATTGATATATATTCTATACAATATAAAATCACACAAACAAAATAAACTAACTATTTTTGAATCTTATCACGAAAACAAAAACAAAAAAATCATCATTATCATATATATTAAAAAAATGAATTTAATTAGGGAAAGGAACATATTGGCTATAATCATATTCATATATCCTTCGAAATGGAAAGAGCTCTCGAATCCCTTGCAGTGGCTAGGGTTTCACCCAAAACCCTAGTCACCCAATCTTTGCTTTATTTGCATGGATTCTCTCGAGATAGTTCAATGGCAAACACATATTTTTCTTTTGCATGTACGGTTAAAAATCAAGCTATCTCTTCTCGAGTTTCATACAAGATAAGTTTTCCCTTTACATTCTTCTAGACGAGGAAGCTTTAGAATTTGAAAATTATTTTTCAAGGAATGGTTTGGTTTGCTCGTTTCATGGGTTATGGTCGCGGCTTGTCGATCCCCTTAAATGGGTCTCTAAGACATGGAATCCCCTTTCGATGGACAAGCTCAATATTTACCCTATGGCACGAGGTTTCTTCACTATGGTTTTCGAAACGATTGGAGACAAGAAGGCCACATGTGAAGCTCGAAGATGGTTTTGGGGGAGCACTAGCCTCTCCATTCAGCAATGGTGTTGAGCTTTCAATCCTTTCACAAAATAGATTTCTTCCACCCTAGTTTGGATAGTTCGGCTTCTTCCACAGAAATGAAAGTAAGTTATTGTTCTATGCCATCATCGTTTTCCACTCGTTACGCTCTTGACTGACTCAGTTGCTCTTTTGTGAGCAGAGGGACCCTTGGGTGACCGCAACCTCGGTGTCATATCTCATCACTCGTAAGTTCCGAACCCTAAGCTTTTGGTATTTTCTTTCCTTGATTCTTTCCTTCCTTCCACACAATGCTTACACTCTATTTTGGTGGATTATTGTAGGTGGGTTCGTTCTCGTGACCCTGGCTTCTACTCTGTCGTGTGCTGGCAAAACCCGAGTAGGGTATCTCCTTATTAACTTGGTTTATTTGATTTCTCCTGTCGTCGCTGGCTTGGCTATTTTTAGGCGCAGAATCTTGTGTCTGTCCCGCGTAATGTAATTATAGTCCTCACGCTTGCATTATTACAGTTTTTGGGTTGTGGCCATAGGGTTTACAAGTTAGGATTTTTCAACCCGTTCTCTATCATGCACTTATTGGACTTGAACGACGTTAATTTCAGTATGGAATGTAATGTATATTTGACAGAGATTATATGATTACATTTTGTGAATAAATGAAAGGGTTCCATTGTCACGAAATACCTGTGTTGTTGGTTTCTATCCTCGGTGTGTGGAACTTGTGCGTTATCCAAAAATTTCTTTCGCTCATTTGCTTTAGTTGGTCTGGGACTAACCTTCCACGTCTTTTTAGTTTCTCCAGTTCTTACACTTACAAAGTCTTGCTGTGTGTCGGCCTGTTAAGTTAATGAAAATAGAAAAAACACGTATGTGCTGTACAATAGAAATAAAAGAACTTGCTTTTACTGTGTTAAGCAAATCAACATAAAATACTGTAGATGGATAGCTGTGGGATGTCAAATATAACTTCTGTGTGCTCAGAGATTTCTATTATTTTTCTCTTTCCAAAAGTCGAAACTGTTACAATACATTCTGTTTCCTTTTGAATGATTTTGGAAAACAATTTCTCTTAACTGCTCTTAGTTACATTTGATGGTTTGTTTTCAGTTCTAAAACTTTTTATTTTTCCTACACTATGATTTGTAAAGGATAACATGATAAATAAAAACAATAAACTACAACAGTTCATTTAATTCAACTTTTATCTTCCTAAATACTACTTCTCTAAGAAATTACAATAATAAAAGAAATGAAATTAAAGTGTTCACTTGAAATTTCCTCCTCACTCCTCTGAGAGACCAAATGACCCTCTGTCATGATGATCCGCTTCAGCGAGATTCTCCCGCATCATCTAGAGCGTTGTCCAAGACTCTCTCTCTCTCTCTCTCTCTCTCTGAGTTACTTCCCATGTGTTCGAGCTCGCTTCAGTTGCATGTTCATGTATTCATCCAACCCGCATTCAAACAAAATTTCCACTTACACATTCGTTGACTAAGCTCAAGGTGTTTCCTTTACAAATGCCATAAAAAATTGAAAGCGCAAACAACATGTTCACTAAGAAGTTGCATTTGATCCAACAGTGTCATTGAAAATCCTAAGAAGTTGCATTTGATCCAACAATCCAGCCATGTTTTCAAAGGAAACTTCATATATAACCTTGTGCATTTACTATCTAGCATGCAATTTCCCATAAGTCCCATTTTTCATCTCCTTATCTCTAAAGACAACAAGTCGTTTATTTCATATGGAAGTTTAATAGCATGCAGAGCAATCTGTCCACATCTATAACATTTGGATTTCTTTTGTACAAACTTATAAGAAAAAATATCAAAAAAGGTAGACATCCAATAACTAAAACTCTTTCCAGAGATAAATGCCTTTCTCTTTCCTCCCGTCGTCAATCAATCATGCTACAATACTTATGAGCGTGCTTCTTCCAATCCCACATGCATTTCTATGGAATTAATTATAACGTGGTAGAATTTTATTCGAGGGCAGGTAATTCCCTAACCACGTTTGAAAGAAAGAGCGCGACATTAAGAGTTGTTCTTCCTGCATTGTTCATAGTTTCCTCTGTTATTGTGAAACATTTAGGGCTATAACCAACATTTCCCTTACGTGGTTATCCTCTCTTCGAAGGAGCACACGATTTCTTTTTTCACAGCAAGATAGAGTGTAAGGTAAAGTATAATGGACATTGGAATGATCAGAGAATTGAAGGATTTCTCACTATGCCACATGCGAGAAGAAGACGCAGGAGAGGCTCAACCTATCACAAGGGAAGAGCCTATGGCGGTAATTCCCCGCTTCAGAATAGGGTTGTTGTGTTTGTAGGTGACTACCTTGAATAAATCATTGAGGAAATTGAGGAGGAACTATCGATATTGGAAAGGGAGGCATCCTCTCGGAGAAGGTCTCTTTCTAACACAGAAGGGAGGGCTCAGTGGGATAGTTGGATTCGAGATACAAGGAAATCAAGGAGGAGAGAGAATGAGTAGATGCGCGTGATTAACCTCCATTGTCAAATGAAATTCCTTATGGGTCAGGAGCTCCTCGATAATCAAGATGTAAGGAGGGATCTAATATAGAAGGTGGATCATATGCATTGCCACCTCACACATTCTAATTGCAGGTTGACTTCAATCAACACGAGGCTCGCATGGATCGAAACACATCTTGTGATTCCACCACCAACCCCATGACCCCCGGCTACACCAACATATCCTATTCCCAAATATGGATCAAACTCTCGTCCCACTTCCTAAGTTAATGATGTTTGTTTACGCAGAGTACAAAATTCCTCTTTCGAGTGTTCATGGACATGATAATATAGAGAAACATTTATATGTTTTTATGTTTAAGTCTACTTATGTGAGATATGGTCGGTCACTTATGGCCCTCTGTAGGGACCAATTTTGGGTATGGTCGAGTCTCCGTGTCAAGAGACTAGAAATACATGTGTATGATGTAAAAGCTTTAACTTGTGGCAATACATCTCACCTTAAAAGAAAAAAAAGAAAAACATGATTTTAGCACAAATATAGATACATATAAATGTGAATTTTTACATCAATCATATTACTACTATACATGCATTTAAAATATTACGCTACTTTAATTTTACCATACAACTCATTTACTTCAGGTGTTTTTCATAAACACAAGTTAATAAAAGTCCTTCAAACATAAATAGAGAAATTAAAACTACCTCTTGTTATATATCGCTTAGTTTAAATAGGTTATACATAATCTATTTTAAATTTTGAAGATCAAACATAAGTCGAACGAGCACAACTCTATCTTTATTGATATATATTCTATATAATACAAAATCACACAAACAAGATAAACTAACTATTTTTGAATCTTATCACGAAAACAAAAACAAAAAAAATCATCATTATCATATATATTAAAAAATGAGTTTAATTAGGTAAAGGAACATGTTGGCTATAATCATATTCATATATCCTTCGAAATGGAAAGAGCTCTCGAATCCCTTGCAGTGGCTAGGATTTCACCCAAAACCCTAGTCACCCAATCTTTGCTTTATTTGCATGGATTCTCTCGAGATAGTTCAATGGCAAATACATATTTTTCTTTTGCATGTACGGTTAACAATCAAGCTATCTCTTCTCGAGTTTCATACAAGATAAGTTTTCCCTTTACATTCTTCTAGACGAGGAAGCTTTAGAATTTGAAAATTATTTTTCAAGGAATGGTTTGGTTTGCACGTTTCATGGGTTATGGTCGCGGCTTGTCGATCTCCTTAAATGGGTCTCTAAGACATGGAATCCCCTTTCGATGGACAAGCTCAATATTTACCCTATGGCACGAGGTTTCTTCACTGTGGTTTTCGAAACGATTGGAGACAAGAAGGCTACATGTGAAGCTCGAAGATGGTTTTGGGGGAGCACTAGCCTCTCCATTCAGTGATGGTGTTGAGATTTCGATTCTTTCACAAAATAGATTTCTTCCACCCTAGTTTGGATAAGAATGTGGAACCTTTCCTTGGATTTTTGGAGTCACACATAGCTTTCGTCCATTGGGAACGTGGTGGGAAAATTCTATCGTGGCTGTCATATTAATAAAAGTGAAAAAATAAAAATGCAACGCGACTATTTGTGTGGGGATGGAATTCAACAAGGGTTTTCGAGGAGAGCTTTATTTGATGGCTCCAAACTATGTTTGGGTCCAAAAGACCGATTATGGGAACATCTCATTTCGATGTAGAGAATGCTATGAAACACCACATGTAATTAAAAGTTGCCACAAGAATCCTCAGAATAAAGAAAGAACCCCAAAGGCCCAAATGATGGGAAGGTGCACAAGGTGGCCACTATATGATATTTAAAGAAGAAGACCTTCACAGAAAGAAAGAACGAGAAGACATGAAAGAAGCACATTGAGTGCAAGAAACTGCAGTGGGCGCAAAAGTATTTAAGAACCGAAATTCACTTGCCAATGTGGATCCTCCTCTTGCTAATGAGGATTCCTTGAATGCAACTTCGTAGAAAAACAAAAAAACCCCTCTTGGAGAATGGATTACCTATCTTGCTGAAGTGAAAATTATGGGGCACATAAGGTGGATGAGAAATATTTGAGGAAAAATACCTTAAAGTACCTTGCATTTAAGGAAGAACCACTAGCTGGAATTTGCAAAAAATGTGCATTGGATTCAAGTTGGGAAGAAAGGGAAAAACAAAAATCTCCAAGAAACACAAGAAGTCATTCTAGATCAAAATAGAAATATAAGGGAAAATGGAATGTAAATATGTTGGTAGTTTGGGGGTTTTTTGGAAAATATTTAGTTGGGAAGGGATTGAAGCATTTGTTTGATGGGGAACTAGTTGGAGGGTTTGGGTTGTGGTCAATCTCAAAAGCAGGAGGAAGAGTGGAAAATGTAAATGAATATATAATTTTAAATTATAGAATTGAATGTCATACAATCAAATGAGATTTGGTTTTTTACAAGTCACTCCCAAAAACATCAAATTTCAATGTATTTGTATTATTTTGAAATACAAAAATCCTACACAAGTGTATTCAAATTAATTCAAAATACATATAATATAGCATACAAAAATCACATTACAATAAATTAAAAATTTAAACATTTCAATAAAAATTCACCCATTCTTTTTATAAACAAATGTAGTTTAATATACAATAAAAAAAATCATAATATCATTAAAAATACAATACAATATTTTTAAATGTTCGTTTCTCCAATTTCCAAGTGCTTACATTATTTTAAACATTTGTATAACAGACACTAATTTATTATATCTAAACTTCTTTTCACAAGTCAATCCCCCAAAACATGAAATTTCAATGTATTTTAAATTTAAAGTTGAAATTAATTCAAGGTAGATATAAGATGACATAAAAATTCACTAGTGAATTAACTAAGAAATTAATTCAAAGTAGATCTAAGATGACATAAAAATTCACTAGTGAATTAACTAAAAATTTAAACTTTTCCAGAAAATATCAAGCAATTTTTTTTTTTAAGATATAGTTTAATATACAAATCAAATTAGAATATCATACAAACACAATACAATTTTTTTAAATGTTTTGAGTATAAAACCTCAAATTTCCAAGTGATTTCATTATTTTAAACTATTGTAGAAGAAAGAGTGTTTATTTATTATATCTAAACATTTAATGGAAAAATGTGAATTTATTGGGGAAAAGATTGTTGAATATGCAATTTAAAATTATAGAATTAAATGTCATACAATCAAATACATTTTTTTTTTTAACAATTCACTTAAAGAAAACATCATATTTCATATTTCAAAAATTATCTTAAAATACACTGATTTTACACAAGTATTCAAATTGATTCAAAATATAGTTAATATTCCACACATAAATAACAAGAGAATTAATTAAAAATTTAAACATTGTAAGAAAATATCCCACATTTTTTTTTTTAAATGTGAGTGTCAAGTTATTATATCTAAACATTTTAGGAAAAATCTTAAAAGTACCAACTCAAAGGATAGGTGGATATTCAATTTAAAATTACATAATTAAATGTCATACAATCAAACACATTTTTTTTAACAAGTCACTC